>JAJLRN010000036.1:0-119687 GCA_030567015.1 Sungouiella sharkensis | reverse complement strand
CTGTTGAATTTTCAGGCTCACTATATGGTTCAATCCCATGCAGTAGCTGCTAATATTCATATTGTAATCAATCGTTTATCCTGTAGGTATATACTTGACACTATAAGGTTGTCCGTTTGATAACCTATAGTTATCTTTGTTATTTTCTCTCTGTCCTTTATAAATAATGGACAGACTGACGTCTTTAAATAGTTTCATTAATGAGATCCTCAATGGACTGAGTCTTACACCGTGAAACGTGGTAGAGACATCGTTCCACGTTTCACCCTAATAAATTAGACTGGTATGATCTCTGCCATTGTTCAAAGATCATCCTCATGACTGACACATCCAGCATAGCCCAACCTAGACCATCAAAGCCTTATTGCTTATTTATGGTATTGGATTATTTTATTCCGCTGTATGCAGATGTGTAAATGCCTGCATAGCATTCACACATCAGTACCTCTTAGACTCTCAGAATCAATAGTTTCCATTTTCTGCACGACCTCCGTAAGTGCAGCTCAGAAGTCTCCTATTTAGTCTATCCGCTTGTTTCGTAGAAATCGATTTGAAAGTCTCTAGTCACACAAAGAAACATGAAATGAGGAGCAAATTTTACATAGAAATTGGCTATCTTGTGTTGAATCTTTTCATCAAGAGAAATTATAGACCAGCTATATGAGAAGCTGATAATTCTTGACCTTACCGCCAATGGACAGCGGTCAATGAGAGTCTTTGAGTCATAAGGCCGGGAGACAGGACCACCACTGCAATTACCTGTCCGTATTACCTCGTCATTTGATCTGTTTCGCTGGTGTTGTGTAATTTGCCTTACAAGTTAATTAGCTTGTATTATTTGGTGGTTGTGTGCAATTTTTACTGAAACGTGCGAATCTGCGTTTTGCTTTATGTGACTTTGAGAACCTTTTCGTCAAATCTAACCGACTTTCGGCGTTCGCCATTGAAGTCAAGGGGAGCACCGAGTTCGAATTCTTTGTCACTCATTCCTTGAGAGGCCTTGTCGAGAAACTTTTTGATTTCTTTGCGGTCATTCATGGAAGAATTGCTTGATTTACGCCTTTGTTGCAAGTTCAAGTCATCCTTACACTTTTGACATTTGCACAAGAATCCCCAATTTACTCTAAGCTCCCTCAATCTTTGCTGAACTGTATGAGTAGGATTTACGTAGGTGGTGTTGAGCTCTTCACCCGATCTTATGTCTCTTGCTGCGTAAACCTTCAAACCTTCAAACCGTTTGTGCGATGTTACCACTTTTGTGTTGGGAGAACAATGATGATTCAAGTGAGACTGCAACAAATACACACTTGAATCAAGATTGTTGATATTGTATGTACCCATCATGAACATGAATTCTTCGTACAGAATGTAACCTTGAGTCTTTGCTTTGGGAAAGACTTTACAAAACAACTCATAGCCTTTGCTCCAAAGTTGCTCCTGTAGCTCTTCTACAAACAATGCACCACCTTGCATTGAGTCAAATGCCCCGGCCGATGACTTGAGGGCCTTGTATCTAACAGCTTGTGATACTCTTGCCATTGCATTAAACTGAGCACTCAAGACTCCAGACTTATCAAGCAAGCAATCAGCATAAATCAAAGTAATTGCATACAAGCCACTCCACTGCTCCTTGATGCAATATTCTGTTAAATCCGCAAAGGCATTTGGATCGATTTTTCTGGACAGCGGGCCACCGTGCAAAGGATGCTTCAATGACGAATGGAGCAGCTGATTCAGCTTCTTGCACTGGAGGGAGCACCAAGTTTCCTGACAAGAATTGCAGTCCAAACCTCTCAAGACGGAAATACCAGACTTAGATCGAGAAGAGTCATTAGCTAACTTTCCACAGTAAGTGCAAGCTTTTCCACTTCCGATGAGTTCGGTATGTGCAAGTGGTGGAATTAAGAAGAGAGGAAGCTCCTCCCAAAGCAACTCTCCATTCTTGATATCGCATTTGGCATACAATCCTTTTCCTCGCTTTACTGTCATTATTAAATTGACCTTGTTCGGAAGAGTTACATGTGGAGTTGGTTGCGAAGTTATTTCCTTGGCATAAGTGTACTGTTCTGTATCCGCAAGAAGCAAACCATATTTTTTGAGGAGCATTTTAACTCGTTTCTCAGAAACATTCCAGTTAGAATGTTTTTTTTTCAATATAGCATGAAGCTTAGAAATCCCAAGTGATTCGGTAGATGGATCTTCCTTCCAAATTGCTATGACACCATCAACTACTTGCCTTTCATGAGGAACGTTGGACTGAGTGGGAGTTGGTATAAAGTCATTGATAGCTACTACCTCAATACCTTTTTCGATTTCCTTCATACTTCGTGGATTCAAAATCGTTAAAACGCAAAATTCTGGCTCTTCAACAAAAATATACAAAACTCACGTGACTATGAACTCTACTAGAATATAGCCCATTTACTTGCCTGGGACTCATTAGCCAACTTCCTAGCTCTGCCAGTGTTCCTTAGCGTTGCAACACTCTCCACCAAGGGTTTTCCCTTTTCGGACTCCACAACACTTTTCAAAGTTATTTCCTTGGCTCCTTCATTGTTTTTCTCCAATTTTGTTTTCACAATGAAAAACTGATTTGCGAACAGAGGATGCCTGTAGTTGATGCTTAAAGACTCGACCTTGAAATCTTCTTTCAAAGAGGATGTTGTCGCACTGGATAGAGAAGCACTTCTTTTGAACGTTTCGTTCAACAAAGTTGCGATCATACCTCCATGAACAATAAAAGGATACCCACAAAGTTTGTATCCCATATGCACTATTGTCACTGTCTCGTCTGTCTCAATGTTATGAAAGATGACCGGCTTTATTAGAACGCCGCCAGGTTTGGCCAAGGTGTGAGTAGTCAAGCTTGGTACGTTGTACTCCTTCTGTTTCATGATTTTGGTTCGGCTTTCCTTGCCATCAAAAACATTCCGATCCAAATTTTCCCACGAGCTTAATTTAATCCAATCTTGAGATTTAGATGGATGAATTAAAGTCTGGTACAATGGAAGACTTCTCATTTTGAAATCAAGCTGGATACGCAAAAGTTCGTTATCTTTTTGAACAGAAGTATACTCTGAGTACTTGTCGAAAATGAACTCGCTATACGCCAAATATCCTCCGACTCCAAACAAGGTTGACGCTACTTTCCAATTAAAGTACAGCTTTCCGGGTCTTGAGGCACCAAAGGGAGAAGTCGATGCAAACCTTGAAGCATATCTGCGTACAATGATTCTCAACAGCATATTCACAAACTACTGGAAATTGCTGGATTGATATCTTATCAAGGGAGGTACTGTATATATATCGAATCACACACGACCGTTTAATTTATCACATCCAACATCTCTCTTCCTTTGCCATACAAGAGAGGGAAAAAACATCAAAAAATAAACATGTAAAAAGTAGAACCTCAGCTATAATTTGAAGACCACTTGAACTGACAATCATCCTGTAAATTGATGCACAGGTAATCCGTGGATTTCAACAAAAATAATGGTCTTTTGACAGTTATAATAATACACCATAGCATAGTTGAGAGAGAAAATCATACTTATTTCGTCGTGAATCAACTCTCAGTTTCTGAACTCCTCAATTAATGGGTCCTTCTATTTCGTCACTTTTTCATTTTCCTAACTTCATTAAAAATCAATATCATTCGCGACAGTCAAAGTGAAGGGGGGCGGCGTACCCCACCATTATATGAAGACACAAGTATAAGTCGAATCGAAAAGCTAATAATTGTCTTTGATAAAATACTGTTTTTTAAACTACCAATAATTTTTGACGGTATTATACGATAATACGATATGAATGAGTTGAAGGCAGAAAGCCAAGATGTAAACTCTATGATCACAGAAATATTCCTTGACACACACCCCCCCATGATAATTTCATAAACACCATGTTTAATATAACCTCCTCTCAATACAAATCAGCTAGTGAAAAGCAAAATATAAGCAATAACATACTCAAATATTATTCTAACCTGAGTGGTTATTGAGCATTTAAACATATCTTATCTATCTATAAGCTGCAAAGCAAACACGATTATTCTTGAAGTTCTATTTTGAAGGATACAATAGATACCATTCCATTGAATCAGATCAGAGAAACAAACAAATGATACACAATATTATAATTCGTTGTCCGCCTTGAAATTACTGGAGTAACTTTTCGTTATATAACGTTCGTTTCGTGCAAGGAAACTGTGCATGGTGGAAGACGTGGATTATTGGTATAAGTTTTCAGAAAATAATTCACTTTCTTTGAAATTTCAATCTACAATAAAATACACCACCATCAATCAACCATAATTATACATGTACTTGAAGACATA
Source organism: Sungouiella sharkensis (assembly GCA_030567015.1). Lineage (NCBI taxonomy): Eukaryota > Fungi > Ascomycota > Pichiomycetes > Serinales > Metschnikowiaceae > Sungouiella > Sungouiella sharkensis. The sequence continues at coordinate 115,348 of JAJLRN010000036.1, read as the reverse complement.
TAAAAACCAGAATATTCTTCAGAAATTTCCATCATCACAATATTCAATAAATATATTAAAGCTTTGGAAGAAGGAAGGGCTATATACAACATTCTAATCTCATTTGAGAGGGTACTGTTAGTTCCAGAAGAGATTCCATAAGTTAGTAATTACAAGTAACATGATTTTTGTAAATAAAAAATGCATATATATTATATTAATTTTGTGAGCAAAAAAAAAAGGGATTTTTGTTTTATAAAGAAAAAAAACTCTCTACCGACAAAATGTCAAATTACGGAACCATTTTGTATTGATTCCAAGTTAGCAATCTTAAGAGAGATTACTGGTTGAATTTAGAGTGTTATTTGAGTAAGGAATTTACCAAAAGGTACTTTAGTTCTATTATACTGTGGTGGTGTTTTCTGAGTGAATGCTTGGGAATTCATGAATAGCCTATTATTTTAAATGGATAGGAATGAATGGTTTGGGGTAGTGTTTCCATGTATCAATTGTAAATTTCATACCCTTCTATTGTCTATAGTATTAAGTTTGCAGAGTCTTCAGGTCAAATTAAATCATTTATTTGATATTTATTTAGAAGTTTCACTTATGCACTTGGGGGTGAACTTTGAAGCGTGGATGAAAGCTAAAAATTTTGAATTATAGATAATATTCTGATAGGAAAAGCAATTTAAGTGATGATATAGATATTCTTGATAGTGAAAACTGTTATGAAATTAAGTTTCATAGTAACTTTATAACAAGAACCATATTTTCTTATCGGGGCCCCTAAACATCATTTTGAAAAACTTATTAAATATTGTGATCCTTGAAATTAGGAAATCCTTACAGTCCGAGCCACTTTGTTTAGTTTTGAAAGAAATAGTAGGGTTGAGTGAAAAAGGCGGAAACATTTAGTTAGAACTTTTACATTATTCTAGGATAGATATATTTCAAGTTATCTTGAGGGATTTATGTGGAACATAAGGGTTAATTTTCCTTATGAACGGGGAAAACTATATAATATAAAAGAGGACTGAAAGTATATGCAGATACGAAAATAATCGAATATGTTTTGTTTCAAGGAAGGAGGGGGGGTAAGGCCCACCCATCACATTTCATATTAATACAAAATTCTTTAAGTTTGACGAATCATATTGCGTAGTGCTACTTTTGAATTTTAATAAACAAACTTAAAATTGCAATGATATATGTGATATAATGTTAGATAAGTTGTTCGTTCTCTGAAGAGAATTAAAATCACAATGATTCTTAGAAAATTACGAGTTTGATCAATAGGCATTATCTATAATTTATTGCATAATGGAGTAAAGAGGGATTTGCTGATCAGGTGTTTACTCTCTTTCTAGCGTGTGCACACGAAAGAAGTTTGAATTCCATCTATCTTGGGGCGTTTGCTAGAGATTGGGTTATCGAATGTTGTATCACATCGAATGACTAAACGCGCCAAGAGCGCAAAAGTAAATGGGTTATTGTAGTCTTCAAGGAGAAGTGTGGAAGATTGTTTTCGTGGTTTTTTTTTTGTTAAAAATTTTTGCAAATATAAATTTATTACCCACTTTATAATTGCGTGACGGTGTTCTAGTACTGCAACCAGGTTTTTAAATGCCTTTTCGACAGTAACAGGACACATATTTACTATATGTCGTACTTCCCTTATATCGAGTATGATATTCTGATAGGGAAGGTGTGACACTGAAACTTGGGAAAACCCAAGTATATCAGTCTATGAACTGTACATTGTAATTAATAAGCTAACTTGTTTTGGTTACAGACTCGTAAATCAGGTAGAGGTGTATATTAATTGGCTTGAGCCCCACAAAGTATGCTTATTCTTACGTGTTGCAACTTAGCGTGACGACATCCGTAAAAGAGAGGTGCGCGTTCACTTTAATGAATTCCACGAGCACATGATGCCAATTTACTTCAGTGCAACGAAACCGTCATGAAGGTAAGTAGAACTGAGTTTTATTGAATGCATGGACATGCTAACAGAAATAGTTTATTGATGAAGTGGACATTGAGTTGGTGAATCAGGAATTGAATTTTCATTCACCCGATAACAATCTAGTCATCAAGGGTGGATGTGATTTGTTCACAACAAAACCGATAGGAACAGACAAAAAGTTGTTCAGAACCATTGATAAACATTTAGACCAGATAATTGAAGACCACCAATTGTCCCAATCGATTGAGAGAGAGAGGAAACATTCGATTAACTCGTTGTTAGGAAGCAGTGCGTCCCCTCTACAATCTCAGTTCTTTAGACGTGGCAGTGGAGCTAACAACATCGAAAGAGAGCGAATGCCTAGCAATTCCCTGTTATCCTTCAACAAGAGTGAAGTCGCCACCATACTGAGCTCGTTAGGGACGTCAATTCTTTCCCTGTCTTTGCTTGACGACCATCACGAAGAGATATTGGAGGTAGAAGAGTCGCCATTCGGTCCTTTAAAAAACGCTTCAACGAGGAGAACTTTCGCTTATCTAATTGCAATTCTCAACACGACATACCCTGACCATGATTTCAGCAACTTGCAGCCGACAACAGAAAACTTTCACAAAGTTGAAAGCCCAGAAATCTTAATGAATCGTTTCAACAATATAATGGTATCTCTCGGTAAGAGAGAAGATTTGCTAAATTGGATATGGGATATTGTCAACGTCTACATGGAAGTGATTCCTCCAAGATCGCCTAATCTACCTCCTTCAGGCTCTAGGAAGAATAGCCTTAGCAATAATGTGCTTTCAAGTTCTCCAAAGGGGGACATGTCCCCTAATTATGTTGATCACTTTTGCAAGATATACGAATTTCAACCATCGGATCAATCAATATTGGAGGATTTAAATCATCCGTACCAGACTATGTGGTCGTATTATTGGTTCATTTATAACAAGAAAAGAAAAAGAGTTTGTTTTCTTTATCTTACGGCAATTAACAGAATCCACTACTCTCAAATCAATACAAATGGAGTGCGTCTTCTCGTATCTGATAAAATTGAGGATACCACTGACAAAAATTACGATGACCCCTACAGTGATGAATACATGGAGGAGGATTTGGAAAATGACAGAAGTGATGCAGATGTTATTGGTGATTTGGAAATGTGAATGTGGCCACCTCTATTTTTGCTAGTTCGGAGGGGATGCTTACTTTAATGTAATTGTTAAACTATTATTAAGTTATTTATACTTCAATATTCGTTTTTGGGAAGAAAATGGGGCAGATTTTTGGCTTTCCAAAATGCACTGTTTCTCCGTATAAATGATGGTGGTTTAAACTTCTAGGATTCATGTATACTTAAGAAATGATGCCTGCTACCGACGTTTACTTTCATTAGCATTGTAATAACAAGATTCCCGCCTAAGGATTGGGCCGAGCCAAATGATGTCAAGAAATGAGTAATCACAGCAATTAATGAAATGCTTTGTGATAATGAACGCAAACGGCAGATGTGATTATCTCTACCAGTGTTTGCCCATCCTGCTTTATCACAGCCCCAATAAATGGTTGGACCATTCATTAGCCGAACTATGACTACATCATGTGGACTGTCTCTACAACACTGGCCAAAAGAATTTTAGCGAGGATCTGATAGCTGTCTTTCCAGGCCGCAAGACGTGAACAAAAATTTTGTACGATGATGATCTAACAAATGGTAAGGAATATGATTTTACAAAGAATTAATGAGAATTAGAAACGAAACTTCGGATACTTAGTCGGCAGGGCTCGCGACTTATACTTTCAAAGGCTCCAACAAGTGTCGACGAGTGTAAAGATTTTCTACTCCTCAATGAGATTGAGAATCGTTCATATTTATCTCAGCAAGATTTGATCGAATTTGCGGATAGATACCCCGGACTTCGCACTCCGTTTCGGATAAGCGAAGCGCCGGCTTTATCAATTCCTCCTCCTTTATTCCAAATCTCAATTTCTATGCTTCCCAAATTTGTATTCATAACCTTAGTAATAGGTGTCAATGCTTTTATCCCCGATGAGCTTTTGACGTATGACACTGCAAATATTCCAAGTAAAGAAGACGCGGCGAGTATCGCAAGAACTTTGGTACACCGGGAATCTTTGATGAATGTCAACACTATTCAAAACGTAAATGACGAGCACGATTTTACTCCTGTTTCTGCAATGGAGTATTACGCAGATTGCGACGGCGATGGTGACCCATATTGGCTAATTGTCGACATTGGATCTACATTTCAAAATATTCAAAATGGATCGCCATATTCTTTCACTATTCGAATGGGAGATCATCCGGTGAACGATTATGTGAATCCTAATTATCCTGGGGGCATTTCTAGTTCTCCTTCTGGTTCGCCACGTGTTAATTTGAAGGGACAAATAAAGGAAGTCAAGACTAAGAATCCAACTGAGCTCATGCAGATCGAGAGGTGCTTTTTGGATCGGCATCCTGATTCTAAGTGGTGGTTGCCTTCTAATGTTTTGAGTCCGCATAAAACCCACTGGGTTAAAATTCATGTGACAGATATATACATGGTTGGTGGTTTTGGGGACCGAGCATACATCGGAAATATTGATACACAAACTTATCACACATCTGATCTTCTTGATTGAAGTTAAAGCAGCGATATTGTTCAAGTATCCGAGTTAGGCGGAATGATTTATGTGTTGATTTGTTTGAAAATAAAACTAAAATCTCGAGATATTCTATACTAATGGCGAGTGTAGTCATCAAAGGAATGCGGTTTAGCGGTTGGGTCTGAGGAGTTTTGAGATGCAATTAATTGTTGAAGTTGACGTAGAACTTCAACTGGAATTTGAGTTCCTTGTTGCTGCTGGTTTGGTGGAGCAGCTGATGGCATTTGGGGGTTCCAATGTTGATGATGTTGAGCAACCGTATTCTGCATGTGCAAATTTGTATTGTAATAATGTCCAGGTAACTGCGATGCTTGATAGGGAGATGTACCAGAGCCCCACGTTCCTACTTGATTGTAGGGATGATTATATCCACTAGAATTAACTCCCAATATTCCAGAGTTGAAAGGTTGCGCACTTGAAAGGTTATTCTGTTCTTGGAAGCGATTTTGTGTCGCTAAGCTCTGATCGGGATAAATTTGTCCATATTGAAACGTTTGGTAGGGGGTGCCATAAGGATTTGATGGAAAATTAATGGGTAGTCCACTATCTCTTTGATTCATTTGCGTCGGAACTTTCTGTGAGGCTTGTGGAGTGTGGTCCTTCTTTGCAAAGCCATATGAGACAAAATTCTGCTCGGAAGCTCCATTATGTCTTTTTTGGGTGGGCAGACTGGCAGTATTTTTATCACTTTTCTTTTGTTTCCTCTTCCTCTTTTTTTCATGCTTTGCAGCCATCTCACGTTCATCGTCAGAAAACTCCTGTTCATCCTCAGGAAGCTCCTCATCGTGACAATTGCTTGCATCGGTTCCCCTTATTTTTTTTATGGTATCAGTGTACACAAATTGAGATTCAGGTACCACGTAAAATACTTTCTCTCCTTTCCTCTGCTTCACTTTTTTGAAATCTTCCTCATTATTGAATTTCACTCTATAATTCGGTGACTGTAATCTACCAAATGTCTCAAACAATAGTCCAAGAACCTGTCTATCTTCAAAACAAAGAACTGAATTCTCTTTAAGGATTCTGAATTCTCCAGAAACATTTGCTTTGATGATTACGTTTTTTTCGACCAATGCACTTATGTCACCAACATATTCCAAAGGTGCATTATCGGGTATTTTATAGTCTTCTGGTAGGGATGGAGCTAATTCATCCATGATCTCGTTTTTGGACAAAATTGGGCCATTTTGAGCTTCCCCTTCCTCGTCAAATTCCTCGGAAACGTCGGGCAGTGAAGCCACGTCATGGTCTGAGTCGGAGGTTGACTCATGCTCTGTGTCCGAGCTAGATTCTGCATCAGACTCTGATGCTACTGAGTCGCGGAATGGTTCTCTATTAGAAGAGACAGATTTTGTATCAATCTCTAATTCCAGGTCCGATGTGTCACCCGTACAACATATATCGTCATCTGAAAATGATTGCGCTTCCATTGCCGTTTCCACTGATGTATGGGTATTTCCATGAGTCGATGTAGGGATTCGAGTTTCTGATATTGTAGCATCGTTCTGTACAATTTTGACAGAGTCATTTGATGCACCATTCTTCGTTAATAAAGTTTCTATTTGCTTCGTTTCTTTAACTGCGCCGGGCGACTTTTCTGTGCTGATATCGTTAAGGTCATCGATTTTATTAAACTCTTTCACGCTCGGCTTCTCCTCATCACATTGTGCAGCCACCATTATCTTCATATTACCGCTGGCACCAAATTATTTCGAAGATGAGCATCAAACTGGCAAGAGGTGTGCACATAGCCTCAGCGAGTAATGCTGAATTTTGAGGCTCACCACATCATTTAAGTTCATGCAGTAGTGGCTAATTCCGCTTACATTTTAATATATCGTGTATCCTGTAGGTAAATTGGGACTTATAAGCTATCCGTATTATAAATTTAGGTATCGCTTTCTTTCTTTCTTTCTTTCTTTTACAATTCCGAGATACCTGTAAACTCAAAATTCGGAATCATATTTGCTTTGCAAGGGCACCTGTGGGATTTTTCCATCGAGTAAATAACAACTTCTATTTCCCCACATCTTGTCCAGTTCCTTATATCATATTCTTTTGATATAATACTTATTGATTCCGACCACCTCAATAGCTCACATGTACTCCCATACCGCTCAGACTCTAGCCAACATAATGGTATTTGGCTTGTTGGGCTTGTTAGGCTTAAGGATAATCCACAGACATTACAGTAGATCATACCAATATGTATGAAAGCTCTTGTGATTCTTGAATCAGATGAAAGTCCATTGGGATGTCGTTTCACTTACGGGTAAGTAAGACCAGTTCCAATGATGGATCTGACCCATGGAGAATTATTTAAGGACGTAGGGCTGCCCATGATTTGGTAAATGCACAAAGAGAAAAGAAGAGTGATGGTGATACATACGAGTAGCAGATAGACTCAAGTATATACATTAAGAATAACGATCCATGAGGGCCACAATTACATTAACAGCTATCCCCTGAACTCAAATTGTTTCATGGCAAGACCAAGAAACAATCAAAGATTTTGTTAACTTCAGATGTGAGATATGCAACTATGAAAAGGGTTGGCAAATTTTCGATAGTTACTTGTGGCTTTTGTGGGAAGATAATCTCTTCGAATATAAATTTGTAGTGGGTCAATGAATATAGTATTTTCAAAGTTCTGGAGCTTCGAAATGGAGGCTCAATGTGTGAAATAAATACTTTTATGTCTACCACGCGGTGTATTGATTTCACTGTAGCTCTACAGTTCGAGTATCAAGATTTTCAACAGCTCGTTTTGCAAATCATTTCACAAGTCCATTTGCAAAAGCAAACAAATAAGCGAACACATATTTGGGGCTAGTGCATTGGTCCAAGAGAAGATACTTCCAGCAAGCCTGGAACAGAAATGGAGAAGGGAATCGCATGGGTTGAATTACCTGTGTTTGAAAGGCTCACGGGAGAAACAACTTTCGCAAAACGATTAGTGCTCCACTCCTCAATGTAGTCTGACATATCACTCGAACTCAAGTTACCGTTCCGAGGCGAACTTTCAAGTGTTAAATCGTCATCGACGATTAAATGCTGAGGATAAAACCGTGGTGTATAAACTTTCCACAAGAGAATCTTGTTCGAGACAAGTTTAGCCCAAGTATATCCAAGAGCCGATACTTTTCTTGGAGGCAGAGATATTTTATGAAGCATGGCTGTATTGATATCACTGAACAATTTTCTTCTTTTCCGCTGTACATAGAGTCCATCTTTCTCCTTCAAATTCGGATGGCTTCCGTGGGTGGAACTTCCTGCCTCAGATTCAATGATACTTTGCGTCCAACCAGAGAACGATCCAACCTGTTCAGTGTAACATAATGGATTAGAATCTTCGAAGTATTTTTCCTTGTTGTAATGAGAGTCTTCAAAAATGTCGCTTACTTGATTTGCAATCAAGAAGGCAACATTATAAGATCGAGCAAGTTGATTTAGATGACGATAAAGGTCGAGCAAGTAAAGTCTTTTTAAACTTCTTTTTTTGTAAGACGAATGACTCCGAAAAAACTTGTTGGTAAGCGCTTCAAAATTCAATTTAACACGGAGGTAAGACGGTATAACTTCAAGTTGCTTTTCTTGTTGCTTCAAGTAACTTTTCAAATAAGCCAGATTGTTGATAAAAGAGTCTTCAAGACGAAAATGATGACCAACGCTGTCAATGATGACAAGTCTCACATTTTCATTGTTCTCTTGGCTCATCTTCAATTTTAATGGCAACTGAGTGAACAAAATATGGTCTTGACTTTCGCCATCCTGGCAGTAAATGTAAGCAATGTTTTCTAGTGCGTTTTTGGGTATCAGAATACTATTATTCATCATTTCTGACAACCTCCGAGTCTCTATCGCGGACTCGGTGGAAATATAGATACATTTCCCAGACACATCATATGAATTCCGTTGAAGCTGCGCTTGTAATGCTGTCTGAAGTAAAAATTGTGACTTGCCACATCCGCTCGATCCAAAAACCTCTGTGATTGCTCCGACAAATATGCCTCCAGCAAGATTTGAATCAATTGTCTGTAAACCAGTGGGTATTTTTTCCTTTATCTCTACAGGTGACGTTTCACGATCATAGTAGTTCGTGAGCAGCTCGCGTAACTCACGCAAAAGGCTCCTGGTTTTATCAGGCGCAATGGAAATCTTCTGACTCAACTTTGATACAGCTTCGGATTCAGGTCTTCGGCAAAGAGTGAGCAACTCAAAAGAGGCAATGCCATGTTCCTCGAGGACATTTTCAAGGTCTAGAAGTTGGTTAGAGTGTATGTGTCTCTTGAATTGTTTCTTATGGTCCATGATAATAACGCGTGTCCACTTTGGGCGCGATACAAAGAAAAGACGAACTGATTTCATTTCCTACAGGTCGAAATAACTATACAAAGTTAGCTTAGTGAGCACCAGAAATGAAAAACCATTTATCAATGGACTTGTCAATTGGAGCGGCAGCCTCTGGTGAAGCCTCTGGAATATCAGCAGACTGAGAGTAAGAAGCGGAGTTGCTCAAGGTCGTATTTGTCAAGTCAATCTCACCTGGTTGAGTGGAACCATTGATCAATCTGTCCCAAGCTTCGGCGCATTCCGAAATAACTTCGTCGGCGTACTTTTTGTTCTTGCACTCACCAGAAAATGCGAACTGGTTCTCTGGTTTGCCATCTGGGATCTTGTAGATTCTGAACCATTCGTTAGTGGCTCTCAACAAGCCTGGCAAATGAGTTTCAACATCCTCTATATCGTTCAACTTAGGAGCCAAAGGATCATTGACATCGATCACAATAACCTTCCAGTCAGTTTCACCCTCATCCAACAAAGCCATGACACCCAACACCTTAACTTGCTTAACTTCACCAACGGTTGCAACTTTTTCGCCAATCTCACAAACATCCAATGGATCGTTATCACCTTTGGCTTTAGTTTCTGGGTGAGCCTGGTTAGGATCTTCCCATGTTTGTGGGAATGCACCATAGTTATGAATGTAACCATGGTGTGGAAAGCAATTTCTGACAAATCTCAATTTGCCCTTCTTGGTGTCCTGAATAATTGGGTTCAATTTTTGCTCCTTGGATATCTCCAACTTAGCATTGGTCCATCTTGGAACTTCAACGACCATGTTGAGAACTGTTTTCTCCTTGTTGGCGTACAATGGAATGTCATGGAAAGGAGAAACTGGCTTTCCATCCTTCTCGATGTAAACCTTGTAATCCAAGGTGTTAGCGGCACCAATTTGACGAGTAGTGTAAGACATTTCTTATATGGTTATTGTATTGACAAGGGTCAGAGAGATTCGTTGAGAAATTTATTCCAGCGGACTGCACTTAGTCCGATTACGTTAAGTCACCTGCAATACACTCTCAGTCTTTTTCCACAAATGAAAAGCTATGTTGGCACCCGCAGTACCAAGACCCGTTTTCATAACATTCATCTCAGCTTTCTTGAAAAGAAGCAAGCCCCTTGTAATTTCACGACGCGATGTTTTGAAGTTCTTGCAAGAAGTTTTGTCCCTTCTGTTTCCATGTAGCCTTTTCAAGAGACTTATCATTAGTCCCCACTCTCGATCTCTCAAAGGCAACCAACCGGAGGAATAGTCCAAAATGAACACCCCGGCGAGTTCAATATTGAGACCAATCTCCGAATTTAACAGTGCATATTGCCAAAAGATCTCCAAGCCATACACATCAGAGTCAACAAAAACTAGAATTGGTACATCCGGATAGGCTCTATTAAGAGTGTGAAGAAAGACCTTACTGCAACGATCAGGAAACCCTTTTCCGGTTATTGCAATCACGTTAACGTTTGAAACATTATGAAATGAGGAGAACTGACGGAGCACAGAGTCTTTTTCGAATACCACAATTATATCAGGTTTTGGTGTGCTTATTGTGTTTGTAGTTTGTGGTAAGTAGGGAATAAGAACAGGATCCGTGGCTGACTCCAACTTAAGCAGCTTTCTTCCCAGATAAATTGTAATTGATGGTCCACCTCATACGAGTCCTTTCGCTGACGGGCTTATACCACATTGGGTTTGAAGCAGTAAGTGCAAAGATTGAGATATTGTTTTCAAAGCATGGTTTAAGTTTTGTTGTCGCCCATAAAGCTGAACATCTCTGTAGAAAATATCTCGGACGGTTGTAGGATGACCGTAACGCATTTGAGCGAACAAAACTCTGAACAAACTGATATGCCTAATGAACTTTTGTGAACTACTTTCTCTATCAGTTAACTCTGAAATTGATAAATACTTTGCACTGTAGGTGCCCGTTTTTGTTCTCTTCATTTGATGCTTGGTTTGAATTTGTATGAGCAAAGATGAATTTGCGGAAGTTGATATAGCTTGCCACATCCCAAGTAACCAAAGAGCGGCATCGCAATTTAGGGGCTGGCTGTCCACAGTAAAGTCAGCTACTCTATGCTCGTTCGTTATTGACTTTAGTATCAATTGATGTTTCATACGATTGAGTTCATATGTTGGTTGCGAAAAATTAGCCGCTTGGGTAAAGTACATGAAGATACTTCGCTGAAGCCTCCGGAATTGAAATTCGGCACCGAATCACAACCACTTGAGAACGAACTGTCGAGCAATGTCTCTCGATTTTTTTAAAAAATAATATACATAGTTTGAACATTTTGCTGAGAATTTCCTCCGGTGGCTAAAATTAGCACCTTTGTATATGCTGCTACCATTTTCAAAAAATTCCCTAACTGATCAAACAATACTCAAAATGAAAAGCAGAATGAAGAATGTAATTAATAAAAAGTTGAATTAAATCATTGAAAATTCCAGTGATAGAACATAATTATTTCAGAATGTACTTAAATTATAAACTCTCGTTTTCAAAATCCTAACTTTACAACCAATCGGCTTGTTTGCCTCCCAACTAGTGGTCCGGCATACGTGAGTAGGTGAATTCTGAGTCGGGGCGGAGATTTTAACGGGCTCAAAATATCTACTGCGGCCCAAGCCCTCGAAGGCAAGATTTTCCTAACAATTAGATTGCCATTCACACAATTCCATAAGCACTTAAGGTCCTTTACAGAATAATCGTCTAACTTAAGAAAAGTTTACGCATAAGATTATCTTGGAGAACTACAACTGACCGTTTCTCCCCCTATTGCTCACAATTTTCACTCTTGAGTACACCGACTATCAACATGCCCAAATTACCCCTTTATATCGACAACAAATTGAAGAGAGACTTATACTACGGTAGCGACTGGGGTGGAGGTGCTCGCTGGGCATTCTTTGCGATTTTTTTAGTATTGATCATTATTGTGGTTGTGGGAACTCTAAGAATCAACAAAGCAAGAAGCAGACAAGGAATTCAACCTCTCTATGGTACAAGATGGATGACACCACCTTCTTATTTACAATCCCAAAATCAGTACAACCAGCCTACAAGAAGGGATCCCGACATGCCCAATGCTTACGTTCCTACGTACACCGAAAGGGCCAATGATAATGATATGGGCTTTTATGATGCTAGTGGGGTGTTCCACCCAAACCCCAACGCGAAAGGTCCGCTCATGCCAGAACCTGTGCACCAGCGGTCCACGTCAAATGCAGAGGGCATTCCCTTGACACAGTACGATCCGACGGGAGAATCTATTCCAAACACAGTCACCGATGAACATGATGATTTATTCAGACGACCATCAGGTCCACCCCCTGGCCAGACGAATACTGGGAATACTGGTACGATTGATGAGAGACCATCGAACCCTCCCCCTGGCCAGACGAATACTGGGAATACTGATACGATTTATGAGAGACCGTCCAACCCTCCCCCTGGCCAGACAAATAATAATTGATTATTTTGAGCCCGCTAAAGCAACATTGCCCTATGTTGCGCTGGATACCAAGCGCAATATTGCAGAATGGCTCCTGCACCAATCTGCATAGCGAAGAGCGAGCGAGCCAATCAATGTTCTTCATGCCAAGGAACTTCTATGCGTCGGCTCCTAAATTTTACTAGAATTCAGCCGTCTATCAGATGGAAACATAGAGCGACAAGAATTTCTGATGTCATTGACAAGGGCTCAGATATTGCATTCCCCATTTACAAGATTCGTGAAATGCATTAAGGCCCGAGGGTGTTCGGTATAGTATTTGTAAAATTGTTGGTAAAACTTTTTAGGCCAGCGAGTGAGGAAGCTCATGTGTTCAAAACTGAGATTGAAGTCAGTCATTTCACTGAAGAATTAGACGATGTAAGATATTTTTGTACAAACTTTTTTGAGTCGTAAGGTAAAGTCAGGTTATTTTAAACGCAAAAACGAATTAGACGAAGGGGCTCGAGGGAATGTATCCAAATCAGGGAACTGAAACATTAGCGGGCAGCAAAGCTTAAAAGTCTTTCATGACCATTAGAATCAGTAGTGTACAGAAACGCTGCACTCCTCGGCCGGTTTGACAAAGGAAGTCTTTTGCTTAGATGGTGCGGCACCAGGAGACAGATTAACATATATACTGCCGCACCGCTCCATATCTGTCTTTTTAAGGCACCTGAAGTAGTAGCGAAAATGTCTTCTACAGATACTTCGTCCTCCTCTGCCTCACAGTTGTTATCGACACTTATCCCAACCGCGATTGTGTCCGCTGTGTACGTTCTGGTATTCCTTATTTTCAGAAAGAAACAGAGAAGAGTCTATGAACCTCGTCATGCTGTAGAATATGTCCCTGAAGACTTGAAACCGGAAGAGAGCAAAAAGGGAGTGCTCACCTGGTTGACTAACTTACTTCGGATGTCCAACCAGAGCATTATCCAACAGACTAATACGGATGGCTATTTCTTCCTCAGGTTTTTGTTTGAATTCGCGTTTATTTGTCTTCTTGGATGTATCATTGTCTGGCCAATTCTATTCCCCGTGACCATCACCAACTCAAATAATCTTCAGCAATTGGATATGTTAACAATTGGTAACGTGAAACACAAGTGGAGGTATCTTGCATACGTTTTTGTCTCATGGGTCTTCTTCGGATTTGTTATCTTCATCATCTACCGTGAATTGATTTATTACACCACGTTCAGACATGCCTTACAGACCACCCCATTGTATGACTCGTTGCTTTCGTCCAGGACGTTGTTGTTAACTGACCTTCCCCAGGAAGCTTTGGAGGAAGATCAATTGAGAACTTATTTCCCTACTGCAACCAACATATGGTATGCTCGTGAGTATAAGGAATTGGAGAAGCTTGTCAAAGAGAGAACGAAGTTGGCTAAGAAGTATGAAGGTGCTTTGACAGCTGCCTTGAGGAAGGCTGTCAAATTGCGCAACAAATCTGAAAAGAAGAATAAGCCGCAACCAGAGCCAGCCGATGATTTGAACAAGTATTTGAAGGATGGTAAGAAAAGACCAACCCACAAGTTGAAATTTCTCATTGGAAAGAAGGTGGACACATTAGACTACGGTGTAGAAAGATTGGGCGAGCTTAATCGTGACATCAAAAAAGCTCAATTGGAATACAAGTCCAATACTCAAGTTCCATCGGTTTTTATAGAGTTTCCAAGTCAGTTGGAATTGCAGAAGGCATATCAGGCAATTCCATATAGTTCACTGTTGAAAAAGTGCGGAAGATATTCTGGATTGGCACCTGATGACATCATTTGGTCAACACTTGCTCTCTCGAAGAACAAAAGAAGAATCAAGAGAGTCATTGCCTCAACAATTTTGACTTTGACTATTATTTTCTGGAGTATTCCTGTTGCTGTGGTTGGCGCAATATCGAACATTAATTTCATCACCGAGAAACTTCCTTTCCTCAAATTCATTAACAAGATGCCAAGCCAGTTATTGGGTATTATCACGTCTCTCTTGCCAGTTGTTGCATTGGCAGTGTTAATGTCTTTGGTCCCGCCATTTATTAAGTTGATGGGCAAAATTAGTGGGGCTATCACTGTGCAAGAGATTGACAGGTATTGTCAGAATTGGTATTTTGCTTTTCAAGCTGTGAACTCTTTCTTGGTTGTTACTGTCGCCTCTGCAGCTGTGAGTTCGATTCAAAGCATAATTAAAGAACCACAATCTGCTCTCACTTTACTCGCAACAAACTTGCCCAAATCCTCAAATTTCTACCTCTCTTATCTTTGTTTATTGGGATTGATAACTTCATCGAAGGCTCTTGCAAACGTGGTGGGCTTGATTTTAGCTCAATTCTTGGGCAAACTTTTGGACAAGACTCCTAGAGCTAAATGGAGTCGTTATGTCACTTTAGGTGAACCGGGATTTGCTGTGTTCTACCCAGACTTTCAGTTTGTTGCCTTGATTGCGTTTGCTTATTCTATGATCGCTCCATTAGTCTTGGGATTCGCTGCCATTACCTTATTTCTAATCCTCGCTGCCTTCCTATACAACATGGTGTACGTGATGCAACCTAACAAGCACGACGCACGGGGCAGAAACTATCCTCTTGCGTTGTTTCAGTTATTTGTTGCTCTCTACTTGTCTGAAGCCACCCTTTTGGCAATATTTGTTTGCGGAAAGAATTGGGCATGCGTAGGCTTAGAAGGCTTCTGGATTTTTGTGACAGCCGTGAGCCACGTATACTTGAAGTGGAAGTTTTTACCATTGTTTGAAACGGTTCCTATATCAGCTCTCAAGTATGCATCCGGAGATCGTACAACTCAGTATCCGATGTATGATCAAGGATCGAAGGAAATTAAGTCCGAGGGTAAAAATTATTGGGAAGGGGGAAACCAACTCGGATTAGTGCAGTCTCCTGTGGAACAGGTATTGCAAGACATCAGAGCCGACGTCTCTGATGTTAACACTCGTACAGGATCTGACGAGAAATACGTTGAAACAAAATTGGCGGAATCTCAACCTGAAGTGAACAAGAGCGCGAAGGCCACTCCAGTTGGCGCGTTCACAAGATTTTTTAAGCCAAGGATGAACTCATTTGATATGGTCCGCGAGTCGATGCCAGCAACCTACTTCAACTACATCGAGTACAACCCAGAATTTGTCAAGACTGCCTACGCTGGTCCATCTGTTACAGACGAAGAACCACACATCTGGGTTCCAAAGGATAAGATGGGATTGTCTGAAATTGAAAAGAACAAGGCACTCGAGAACGGGGTTGACTGCTCGGACTCCGCGGCAGGCTTCAACGAAAAGGCTGTGGTGGAGTTTTATGGACCCCCACCATCCTATGAAGAAGCCCTCAAAGTTTAAGCACATGAAAGTTCTTTCAGTATTCGATAAATGAGATAAACATAATTGATTAATCTCTGTATTAATTTAGTATAATTTAATTTTCATGTGAATTAAGAAACTCATTCAGCAAGCTCTTCAGTACTCTAGCAGTATTAAAGCCTAATTAGGGCTCAGGAGTGCAGCACAATCAAACACAACGGCATTTAACTGATTTAAGTTAAGATTTCTTAGAGTACGACTCCACGTAATTTTCTTTCACCACCACCTCGTCTTCCTCAGAGTTCGAGTGGCCAAATTCAACTTGGTCCTCCTCATAACCAAACGTTCCTGTCCAACCATTTGCAACCAAGTAGTTTTTGAACTTGACGTCTTCCAACGACAAATCTTCATCGTTCAATTGCGGGATGAATAATAATGCAGTGAGAACTCCAAGCAAGCCACAAATGGCGGCAATAATGAAAGTCCACCTCTCGCCTACGTGAACCTGTATTGGTGTAAAAACTTTGGTACCGACCACCGCACCAACCTTTCCAATAGCTGCTGAAATTCCATAGCAGGTTCCTCTTATTGGAGTAGCGAATGATTCAGAAGAGACCAAACCCATCATATCACCTGGGCCCAAATTACCTGAAGACATCATTAATCCATAAAATATTATGAATAAAGCCGTTATATTCTTGATTTTGTCAAATGAACATCCGATTATGAGGCCAAACATTATGTATCCAGAAAATCCAAGAGCTAACGTGTTTCTTCTTCCAATTTTATCACAAAGATAAGCTCCAATTAGCACACCCGGAATTGCAATAATTCCCAAAAGTAAATTCCACTGAGCAATTTTCTCTAGATTTTTCTTATCTGCGCCCTTCAAAACTGACGAAATAATTGTTCCGGAGAAAATCGAATTTGGAAATGTAACGAAATCGTACAAAAACCAACAGCCACAAGTTCCTAACAATCTTTTCCAGTAAAACTTGAAAGCCAAAAAATAAGGAACATTTTTGCGAATAGCAGACTTCCTGAATAATTTGGATGTAGCCATCTTGTACCTAAAATAAAAGACAGAAAGAGGCCAGAAAGCACCAATTGCAAACATAGTTCTCCATAACGCATTTGAGCTTCCAGTTATCTGGTACACGATCAAGAAAATGATCAATGCGAATGGCCCTCCGAAGGACAAGGGCAAATTTGTCACTAAGCAGAACACTCCACCTCTTCTGCGAACAGTTTCATTTGCCGCCTCATTGGCAGATACAGAACAGGATGGGTATTCTGCGCCAATACCGAATCCAGTAACTCCTCTAAAAATGATAAGCATCCAAAACATTCCATTGACTGTTACTCCATGTGAAGCAGCACACATAATCGTTCCAAAAACCAAAAATACAGTGGCAACAACAATAGATTGTTTACGGTTAAGCCTGTCAGACAAAACACCAATGATAACCTGTCCAAAAATGGTGCCCACCAAGGAAGCGTTTGAGACGTTTGTTTTCATGTTGGCGGTATACTGCTTAGGATACAACTTCGCAAACACAGTATTCACCATTGTCATGACATTGTTTTGGTAGCCGTCCGAGATCAACGCAAAACCAGCACATACTATAGTAAAGATATCGGCGACTCTCCTTCTAGTGAAGCGACCTTTTCCTTCCTCTTCATCATACTGGAAGGGATCAATTTTCTCTAAGGCTATCTCCTCCCCACCATAAGATTGCTCTGAATTCTTTTGACTTTCTATTTCCTCTTTCATTAGAGCTTCGATATCCTTCAAATATTCTGATTGATGTCAATTTTTACTGAATTCACTATTGATGATGGAGGAGGATGATTGCTGCATTATATATTCCCGGTTTCGAGAATCACAATTGTCCCGCATAAATAGAAAGTGTAGAGTGGTACGGCGCCATATGGTTTCGTGCCCGTTCCCGCATGCACCGTCCCTTTTCAGAACTTCCCCACGTGTCGATGTAACGATGCTGAGAGACAAGTGAGTCAAAAGAAGCGGAAAATTAATGTATTGGACACAAAAGGCAGTACAAATTCCTGGATTTCATATCAATTAATGTCGAACAGACAATAGTTTCTGGAAACATAGGATCTTTGTATCTGCCCTGGGCACAAACGAGGTGCATTTTGGTGATGACAGGATTTTGACAGGACTTTGACAGGTGCGTCACAAAGTATTGTGACAGGAGCAATGTACCGGAAGTAATCAGAACATGACTGTAGATATCCTATTGTGCTGATCTAACCGTTCGGAAATGGCATATTATGACCAAGGCATGGATGAGCTCATTATACTAGTTGACAGCACTGCCTTAATTTACAGCTCTAGTTTGTAATTAAGTAATTCGTGGTATCACCAGGTGATTGCTTGAAAATTTACACTACATGAAAACCTGTTGTAATGACAAATCCAGGAAACGTGGGATGAAATGGAATTAACGCTTCTCGATTAAATGCAAAACCACTTACCGCTTTAAAATTTGCCATTTCTGGTATGTCGTTACCAGTTGCATGGATTCTGTCCCACGTTTTACTATGCCTTTAGTGGTCGTTTCCCCGGAAGTAACGGAAAAGTATGAAGTTTTCCTTGCCCGTCAATCGGACTTCTCTGCTCATGTGGCCAGAAAGTAACATCTTTCCATATGATCATTTATGCAAATCGCGAAGACGAACGAACCGTAGAATTCGGGAAGGCGGACTGAATTGAACGGTGCTCATTGGTGCTACAGACATTTCTCGTAGTACTGAAGTGAAGCCAATCCTCGCTGTGGTCAATGGCAGCAAATTCTTTATTCTATATACTTCCGTTTCATTAGTCAAGTTTGAGTTCGCCCGGTGAATGAAAATGTTAATAACGAAAGTGTAAGAATGCTGAATAATTTTCGGTGGTGAACCAGCAAGAACCGCTGCAGCCATGTCTCAAAAAGCTGGCAACAGGTGCCTCAAGTCAGGCAAACACTTTTGACGAAGGATGGTGACTCGAATTGGGCTTATTTGATCTAATTGCGATAAAGATATGAACAAACTCACACTTCTATTGCATTCACCAACTATCGATACTCGAGTGTTTGTTCCTCCAATAGCCGAAGATTTCGAACCATGCTACCCCACCTTCTGTCACGTGATTGCGTGAGGAGAGGTTCGCATTGGATGAGACCTGACTCATAAGTGGTGACTGATTTAGAATTCCATCGGTATAAATATTACCTAGTTCAGAGGCAGATAAGAAATTTTTCAAATCGAGAAAGCCAGATTTGCCAACACGCCGCCATATCCAACTTGACCATTATGCCTATGCTTCCAGATCCATCGGTTAAGTATGATGCTTTCCCTCCCATCAATCTTCCTAGTCGCCAGTGGCCTTCTAAGACATTGAAAAAGGCTCCTAGATGGCTCGCAACTGATTTAAGAGATGGAAATCAATCTCTTCCAGACCCCATGTCTTTTGATGAGAAAAAGGCATATTTTCACAAGCTCGTTGATATCGGATATAAAGAGATTGAGGTATCATTTCCATCTGCTTCTCAGGTTGACTACGACTTTACTAGATACGCTGTTGAGAATGCGCCTGGCGAGGTTAGGATTCAAGTTTTATCACCATGTAGGGAAGAGCTTATCAGAAGAACAGTTGAGTCGTTGAAGGGTGCTAAGAAGGCTACTGTCCACATTTACTTGGCTACTTCTGACTGCTTCCGTAATGTTGTTTTCGGATTGAGTAGAGAACAAAGCAAGGCTCTTGCTGTGAAGTGTACGTCTTTAGTAAGGGCTCTTACGAAGGATGATGAAACTCAATCTCAAACTGATTGGGCATTTGAATTTTCCCCAGAAACATTCTCGGACACTGATTTGGATTACTCAGTGGAAGTATGTGAAGCGGTAAAAGCTGCTTGGGAACCATCCATTGAGAATCCAATTATCTTCAACTTACCTGCTACCGTCGAAATGGCTACTCCTAACGTGTATGCCGATCAAATCGAGTACTTCGCAACACATATTTCTGAAAGAGAAAAAATTTGCATCTCCCTTCATCCTCATAACGACAGAGGCTGTGCTGTTGCTGCTGCAGAATTGGGACAACTCGCAGGTGCAGATAGAATAGAAGGTTGTCTTTTTGGTAATGGAGAGAGAACAGGTAATGTGGACCTAGTAACCTTGGGACTCAACCTTTATTCCCAAGGTATCACTCCAAACATCGATTTCTCAAACTTGAATGAGATTATTGACATCGTTGAAAGATGTAATAAGATTCCTGTCCCCGCTAGAACACCCTATGGAGGCTCACTTGTTGTATGTGCTTTTTCAGGATCACATCAAGATGCTATCAAGAAAGGATTTAGCCAATATGATGAGCAATTGCGTGATTCTAATAACAAAAACGTCAAGTGGAAGTTACCCTATTTGCCAATCGATCCCGCTGATATTGGTAGAACGTATGAGGCTATTATTAGGATTAATTCTCAGTCTGGCAAGGGTGGTTCAGCTTGGGTTATATTGAGGAACCTCGAGTTGGACCTTCCAAAAGGCTTGCAAGTAGCTTTCTCCAAGTTGGTTCAGAAGCAAGCTGAGATTAAGGGGCAAGAGTTGACGAATGATGAGCTCTGTGAGTTATTCAAGTCGAGCTACTTCATCAACTACGAAGTAGGTGACGCATCTGAACACTACTACAAATTGATTGATTATTCCATAACCAATTCGAAGGGAGGTGTGAGAAGCATTGAAGTGGATATTGAGATTAATGGCACGCCAAAGAAACTAAAGGGTGAAGGAAATGGTCCTATTTCCGCATTCTCTAATGCTATTCAAACCGACCTTGGTATCTACCTTGATGTCAAACACTATCATGAGCATTCTCTTGGTGTGGATTCCAAATCCAGGGCAGCTACTTACATTGAAGCAGAGCTCGAGAAGGGACAAAAAAAATGGGGTGTGGGTATTCATGAGGATGTATCTCAAGCTTCCTTCTTGTCATTGATTTCCATCTTAAATTCCATTCAAAGGGATGGTTGATAGTCAAAATATATGTTCAACTGCATGTAAGTGGTTTGGCGCTAGCTGAAATATAATTACTCTACAGATTTCCATCGTCTCTTCGGCGGACCATACAAAGTAAAAGAAGTCAGGGCCCTATACTGTATATTGATATCCATAAATGTTGATTTTGAGAGTCTAAGAGGTATTGATGTATATGGGTACATCAGAGCAGAACAAGGTAAAATGGCATACAATACATTTACAGACCTACAGATAACCGGAATAGAGTAAGTCAATATCACGTACAGTAGGGGCGGTAGGGGCATCAGGGAGAAGTAAGCGTATTTTGGGCATCTAGATGATCTACAAATAATGAAGTAGATCTTACTATTCCGCAGATATCTTTTATATTGGTTATAAGAAGTGAAATGCCCTTGGGATGGAATTTCCCAGAAGGTATGTAAGACTCGGTCCATCGATAATCCCCCTAAAATAAAAATTTAAAGAGTTAAGTCTGCCCATTATCTCAAAAGGGACAGAGAGAAAAAGGCAAAGATAAGTGTGTTTTATAAACTGATAAGCCGGTAGTCTTGAGTATATACCTGCAGTATAACTGATTGAACAAATTTGAACACTAACAGCACTGCATGAAGTTATCTTGTGTGGTGGACGGTAAAATCCTACAATAAATGTAGGCGGCGAGTCCCGATACCATCAGCCAAAAAAATACACACAGCCCAGCATGACGAAAGAATCGCTTAACATAGCCGATGCTTACAAGCAAATTACTGAAGCTGAGAAGCAGGCGCTGGCATTGGAGAAGATGCTTGATGACTTGGACTTCAAGATGGACTCTATTTTAGAACAAATAGAGCAGAATGATAAGGAGAGGAGAAAGCAAGCAAATGAACATGATACCGCTACTGATGAATGATGGAAGTGGAAGTCCTCCTGAATATTTCAAACGTCCATGTGCATGATACTGAAGATAATGCCTCAACTCGCCAAGTCCTTCCTCTGAATGAATTCTGGCTCCACAGAAGAAATGAATGGATTTGCAGGAAGCATAGGGTTTATGAACATGGATTGGGCTCCAGTAAGCTCTTCTTGAAGCTCTTTGATAGTTACCTTTGCGGGGGTACCCCCTTCGAGCCACCATTTAGAGGATTCTGAACTGGGTGGGGGCATGAAGTTATCTCCATCATCATCCACGAAACGATTAACGTCATTCGCTGTTATCAAAACGTTAATATCACCAACGACTTTTTTATAGTTGTCATAAATGTCGCTCATGATCACTTTCTTTGCTCCTTCATTCACCATTATAACTGACGCTTTGAAAATGGCATAAACCGGGCGATGATCAGAGAAGATAACGTTATTTGCACTGTCATAGACTTCTTGCTTCAAAATTTTGCCTTTTGACATGCTGAGTACTCTATCTGTCCAAGCAGGTATTCGTTGTTTCTCTGAAGTATCGTAGGTAGTGGTGTTGTTGTCGAACTTGTAAGTTGGAGCGAATGTGATCTCCATCTCATCGTAAAAGGGGAATGTCTCCCCATCTGCCATTTGCTTATTCAACTGATCGAATTCAAAAAGCTCCGTAAATCGCTTATTTTCAATCAATGTCTTAACTTGGTCGATTTGCATTGCAATTCTGTAATTGAAGTCTCCCATCCAGATGACGGCATCATGATCTTTGATTTTCTTGCACTTCGAAAACGTAATCCCTTTTGCAATCGCCTTATAATTCTGGTGTCTTTCATCAACATTATTCAAACCCGCAGCTAAGTGAGAACAAACAAAGCAGATCAGGGTCTTTGAAAAATTGAAACTTACAGCGATAGCTCCTTTATTGGCGCTTATTCCACCAAGACCTGTCTTTTTAACTGCTCCCTCCACATTAGATATATTGCTAATTTGTGTCTCCTTTATGAAGAGCATTATCGCCAAACCGCCCATCTGCCAGCTCCAAAGAGGCAAATATTTTTCCTTTGCGGGGTTGAATTTGTCTAATATGGACTTAATTTGTTGTTCCCAATTAACGAAGTTGTCTGATTTCACATTTATCATCTTTCCTGGTGACAACTCAACAATCTCCTCAAAACCAACGCAGACTAAATCGTAATCTTGATTTACATCATTCTTGGATGAGTAAAACCATTCTTTTAGCGATGGGTCATTGCTAACTGTGCCGTTGACATTAAATGTCGATGCAAATATGTGAATATCCTTTTGATATGAAAATTCACTAGCTCTTTTGCCAAGTTCTAAGCCAACATATTGATGAAAAGGATTGTATAGTCTCACACCGTCCTGATCCTGCAAGCGGCCCAACAACTTAAGTATAGCAATTTCATTTGGCTTGATCTCTCCGACCACGTTGAGATACTTCCGGGTTACCTGCCGTTTAAAAGTATTTTTCGAACCATTATTGCTTGAAGATTGAATCTTTGATGCATATGACAGGAAATTAATTGTGAGCTTTTTTAACGTTTCATCATTCTCGGCCCAAAGTTGCGAGTGCCGTAGATGTAGATCATGGTTGGAGCCTATACCCATATCTCTGAATGCTAAATCAATGACCTCTTGGCTTATAATCTTGGATACAAAGTTCGCCTTGGTTAAGCAATCAAATGAGTTGACTCTAAACACACCAAGTTGCCTTCCAATGTAAGAAAGTCTCTTGAGATCAATAAACATAGCACCGAAATCTAGCATGGTGTCAAAGAGTGGTTGCACAACGTCTGTGGGATTGGTACCATTATAGCCCACTTTCTTGATAAAGGAGATGGATATAGGAAGATCCGTTGAAGTTAAACGGTAATTATTTATCGGGACGATGTTGTGACTTTGCATTTCAGATTCCACTCCTTGGTCAGTTCCTTTTTCTTTTGACTCAATCAAGACTTGCAAATGTTTCTTAAAATTCTGATTTAGCTGACCTTTGTAGGTATCCTCGTCTTGCAGCAAGCAATTGACGACGTGAATGTCACCGAAATGTTGACCCAACGAATCGAAATGAAGAGCGAAAGCGTGTTGTGATGCATCAAATGATCTTGTGAAAACTATTTTCTTATTATTCTTCGATGAAATGATGGTTTTCTTGGAGAATCTATTTTGAAGTTCCCAAAAACTGGGCACATTCCCTCTGACAATTACGTAAGAGAAACAGAACAGCTCGGTATAGACAATCACCTCAGTTTCTAAATAGTTCGAGACATAACCTCTATCGTCACATCCCCATTCTCCAAAAATAGCTCCATTTTTGTGGCAAGACTGTTTGGATATTAGCGTTAGAATTGCCTCTTCATCGTCTGCCAACTTAACGTTAAGTGATTTCACATACCCTCGAGTAATTACTGTTAAAAACCCTGCTCTGTCAAATTGCTCTCGTTCATATAAGGGTAAACTGTCACGAAATTCAAGAAAATCTGAAACCATGTACGTATTCCAACAAAATTGCCTAGAGTATCCATCGGCCGCATTACTTGCTTTGTTTGAGGAAGAAAACCCTTTTTCTTGAAGAGCGGTCGTCACATCAAAATCTTTAGAAAAGTAAAAGTAGCCCAGAGATAAAAGTTTCTTTACTGAACCGGCAGGGTAACCAGCAGAAGTGGATTCGGACTCGTCATTGGCTTGAGCGGAAATGTCATCTTCATTCTTATTAATCCACGTGTCAAACTGATCATTATTAAGACAATAAAAGTCCACTTCATTTATCATATGAATGCTTTCGCCTAAGCGAGCTGATGCAACTTTTGCTGACCTAGTGATGAAGCCTAGGTGAATGTTCCCTTTGACATTCAAAAATCCGATTAACCCGATCAACAGCTTGTTGTGTCTAGACTTGCTAGGAGTTATATCTGTAAATTCAATGAAATTGAGAAGTTCAGTTCGTATGAACTCCACAATGAGTTTGTTATCGGCAGAATGTCCATTCTTCGTCTTGGAATCCTTCGAATCATTGTGAATATGGGGAACATGTCTATGCAAGTGCTCATGCAGCTTGAAAACTGGATTGGGATGTCGTATAATCAACGAATATGAGCTGTCTGCAACAATGAAAGTTCTAGGCTTCTCTTTAAGAAATAATCTCATTTGTCTTGCAACCGTATCTCGGATAGATTCCTACTATGTGAATGAAGATACTGTATATATCTGATAGTTGCCGATATTGATTCTAATAGTCCAAGAGGTACTGATGTATACGGGGTCCATCAGAGCGGAATGATAAGATGTCATATAGATATTCTAGATTTGCAGAATAACCAGGTGAAACGAAGCCAAGTTCACATTAAAGGAATATTGAGCGTAACGAGGAACCAAAAACAATGAAGCAGATCATACGATTCTGCAGATATCTCTTATATCGGTGATAAGAAGTGAAATGCCCTGGGATGTAATTTCTAGTATGTACGTAAGACTCGGTCCATTGATGATCGCACTAAGTGAAAAGTTATTGAGGATGTGGGTCTGCCCAACATATTTGGAAGTGGCAGCAGAGAAATTTGAGGAGTGATACTTATGTATAACGAACAGACCCAAATATACACCTACCCAAGAACCGATCTATATGGACATAAATGGAATTGACAACTACTGCATGAACTTGAATTATGTATTACTCTTCAAATTCACGGCCGGGGTTAAATTCTTACTCACCACATGATTTAAGTTCATGCAGCAGCTGCTTATTCCGTCCTTATTTTAATATATCGTGTATCCTGTAAGGTGTGAACTTGAGACTTATCAGCTATCCGTATCATAAGCTTTAGTTATCATTTACTTTTTTTATCCCTTTTGAAGTAATAGCCAGGCCTACTCCATTAAATAGTATTCCATTAGTGGGATCCATGGATAGTACAATTCCGAGATACCTGTAAACCCTAAGACCCGTTTTACAGTTTCCCATATTCCTGGAACAAATATAGTTGTTTGCGGGGTAATTGTGAGACTTTCTCCATCCAATAGATGATAACTTTGAATTTCCCACGTCCAGTTCCTTATATCAAATTCGGGTGGTATACTGATATTAATTCGGATAATCTTTCTCCAATTGAAGTACATTCGTACCTCTCACGCTCCACAGAATCAATAGCAGGATTTCTGAGGCAAATAGTTACATTACTCTTACAACAATTGACCTGAGTAAACTTTAATTATTAGGCTGACTAGTGGTTGGTAGATCATAAGTTACAACTTCGATCATTTTACTTTGCTTACTTATTGATTGAAAACACTCAATCAATACGCCTTTCTTGTCTTAGTTTTCTTTTGCGTCACTTGGTGATGAGAGGGAACCCAGGATGGATCAAATCCAGAGCTCTTGCCAGATGCGTTAGTATTTTTGGTTATTGAAGCAGTTTTGTTGAAGTAAGTCTGCAAATATGAAGCGTAGAAGAAATAACCAAAACCGCAAATAACGACAAGAAACAACGCCTCCAAAAACAACAATTTAGGATTGAAAATTGAAATAGGAACCTCTTTCACAATGGCCAATTGAGCTCTGGCTTGAATAACTTTTAGTTGTTCATTGAAGGTAACATACACTTGAGGAGCCAAGAAGTAGCTTCCGGGATCGAAATTCAAGTCAATTTTCTGGATAACTTCGGCTGTTTGCCCTGGTTCAATCACAAGAGGCCCCACAGAATTAGAAGTCAAGTTCACTTTGATATCTCCTGTAATAGGGTCACGGAAAGAACCTCCGAGACCAACAACAGTAAGGTCAATGTCCTCCATGTTGGAGATGGTGTGACGCACACTAATCACCTCACTTTGCCACATATGTGCAACCTCCGAAAATTCGAGATCAGGATATTCGTCGATGACATAGTCAATCTCGAACTTAGTGAGCTCAGTATCAGGTTCAGCACTTCCAAAGTAAGCAGCTTTCTGCTTGGCAAGGTCATCATCGCCATCATTGGAAGCCATGACTCTGACTGTCGCAGTCAACAATCCCAAAGCAAGCACACTAAATTTCATGTTGAATCGTTACACTGATTTTTGAATGTGTCCGATCAAATACCAACTTACGTGTTCAGGTCGAAATGAACATATCACGTGACTATAACCGACGAGCATTGGAGCCAAACTTAATCGGCCGAGGACAAGAGTGCTCCTGCATATAGGAATAACTTTCGCTCATAATTACAGTTCAGATTCAATTCGAAAGAGTAAAGTAGCAACATGTTGAATTGTGATTTTGCAAGCAACTAAATTCGACTAAACTAAGAGAGTTTCGAAACTGATTAGCTATGCAAAATCAATTTGACAAGAGTTCATCTCAGAAACTGAAACTTTCTGGGGAGTGGAAGAACCAGGTTAATTCGGCGTCTAATGAAATGGTGGACAGTTACATGAATTTTATATGGTGTACGGGTGTTCTAATTCCTAAGAAACATCTGATTATTCAAGCAACGAGCACTCAGGTAAATTTTGTGTTTTGCAGACCCTCGCTATAATTCAAGTGAACTCGGATCTCAAAAGGTAAAGAATGTGTCTAATAAGAAATCGACACAGGCTTTTTGAAGTTTCCAGGAGAACTTTTCACATTCAGACTGCCTGCGGGAATGGTTCGAGGTTGTCTCTTCGGCGTGGCTTTTTGTCACCGGAGCTGAAATTGTTCATGCAAATGTTAAAAAGCCCCAGTCATCTTATGTTTGTTGCATCGAATGTGGCTCTTCTTGTCCACCTACAATTTTACAGTACAATCCGAAGGAAGCAGAAAATGAAGGAATTTCTTTCTCAAATGGATGAGTTGGAGAACTACGTCAATTTGATTAACGATTTGGATTCTCAAAATGAAGAGATCCAGAAGGAAATAGCAATTTTGAAGCAATTGCAGGAGAAAAAGTCGGACGTAACGGACCTGGCAAAGGATAGTCTATCGGGAAAGCAGTCTAGCTCACGAATAATCAAGACGTCGTCATCAGTCCGTGAACAGACCTCAAATCATTTTCATGTCAATTATGCCGACGGCTATTTGAAACAAAGAAATTTCATTGCCTCGGCGTTCAAGGATAGAGAGAATATTGCAAAACTATTTAAAGTTTGCGATCATTCGGAGGATAAAGAAAGTGAAAATCTTCTCCCATCGGAAGATCAAACTTTTTCGGCTCCTATTCTGAACTCACTCATGGCATTATCTCACCAGTTTGTGAAGACATTTCTTGTGGAACTCAATTTAAACCATGCGCTAGGTGATGAAGTGAATCGGGAAATGATTCCATGTGATTCTTTTCTTTTGCATCAAGACCTTTTTGCATTCATGAAGCATGATTCGGAAAAAGAAGAAATGTTGGCTAAACTTTTTGCATTTAAGGATAACAGAAAGGTAAAAGGTTCAGTACCATTGTGGGAAGAACTCGACGAAAGTACAGTGTCAGAATTGAGTGCTAAATTTGCTCGGACAGAAGACTTCAAGTGTAAATATAACAGAAGATATGATTTGTATCAGTTTCTATCCGGTCGGTGGCTCAATTATGACCATTCTGATACTTTTCATTCCATACAATCTTTGCCATCCCCTAAATTTGGAAGCAGTGTCATTAACAATGATGAATACATCATCAAGTTTGATAAAATATTCTCAGTATATGAACTGTCCAAAACACCACATCCAGAGTATACACTTTTACTTGACTTGGCAAAAACACTTGCAGCGGGTGGAGAATGTGTTCCAGGATTTTCTATATTCAAGGTTTTATTAGACAAATTCGGCAGGATCGGTTTGTATAATTACCAATCTATGGTGTATGATGTCTTGCCAGCTTTTGAATTCAATGATTCTGCCTATGCCGATTCTTCACGGGTAGATGAATTTGCACAAAGAAGCGCTATTCACTTTGAGCACCTTATAGAGGAGCATCCAGACTTTTTGGCGAGTTTGATTGAATATCAAGTACCTAGAAAGAACGTCGAAACATTTGAACTGTTACTAGATTATTTTGAACCCGTGGTTCCGTCTGATATCCACTCACTCAAAATGCTTCCAGATTTTGTTCGCACGCAGAGGTCGAAATCATCCAATTTGTTGAAAACTGAAAAAGTGGTACTGGTTAATTTAGATACTATAGGTCGAACTTTCAAAAGCTGTGTGGAGATGAAATATTACGATGCTCTTGATAAGATTTTAAGCAAGCTTTTCTTGAACCTGATTCAAACTGATCGTGGAGTTCTTGTTGTGTTGAATTTTACTCAAGACGAAGATTCATTGATCTGCAAGAACACGGAGCCATCAAATGCTTCGTCTATTCTTTTTACTGAGGAAATCTTGCTACTGCTAGCACAAGCCTACAAGGAAACAAAGAATCGCACAAGGGCCCGATGGCTTCTTCCTCACATCGAGACATTTTTAAGATGCAATCATAGCAAAAATTTGGCCAATATATCGCGAGAACTCTCAGATATTGCGGCTCAACTGAGCGTCACGATAAGAAATGTAAAGACCTCGAAGAAGAATAAGCACATTGGCCTAGGGCTAGCTAATCAGTACATTGTTGAGTCTCAACATACAGCATCTTTCATGGCCTAATTTACTATTTTCTGAGTTTAAAGCCATTGATCTCATATATTGTGTCCAGTCTCCCTTGTGTTCCAAAATGGACTACTTGTATATATTTGCATGCAGGAAATGAAAAACCGGTGATGAGCATCTCTAAACCCATCGTTCTAAGAACAATCTAACTCGTGAAATACTGATCAATCAGCATTACCACACGATGAAATTCTTAACTACAAATTTTGTTAAATGCGCTATCAAATCTTGTGATTCATCAGTTGATTCGTTCCCTCTACAGTATTCCGAGTGCCAGCTCGTTCAAGAGGAACAGGAATACAATCCTGAGTTCATTGCACACATGTTGGAAAGATTGGATTGGCCAGCCATATTGAAGGTTGCCAAAGATTTGGGAAATGAGTCTCTTCCCCCAGTGAAACCAGAGAACTTAGATCCCATTATGGAAGATGACCAAGCTGTCTTGAGAGACTTGCACACCTTGCTTGTGGAGACTCAAATAATCGAGGGTAAAATGATTTGCCGCAACTGCAACCACATCTACTACGTTAAAAACTCTATCCCAAACTTTTTGTTGCCTCCTCACCTCTGTTAGGCGCGTGTGGCAATAATGATTGAATTCTCACTTTCAGTTGTATCAACTCAAATTAAGAATAAATGGGAGAAGGTTAGTATGTACTTGTTATTATTACTTAGAATCGGTTCTATTTCGGAAGATGAAGGAATATCGGACAGTTACTTGGTCATGCGTAAGATAAAAGTGGGAAGAGAACATAATGGAACGAGAAAAGCCTATAAAGTTTTAGAACAAGATGATTTGATTGAAAATCATATCAACTGCCTCACATTAAAAACCACTTCGAGCACTTCTTTGGTTCTGCTTCTTATCAGGAAGAAATCCAGGTTTGAAGTCTAATACACCCGTACCTCTCATATCGCTCGGGAAAACCCTTGAGCGCACTTTATTAACGAGTTCGTGAAATTCTTCCAACTTGTCGACAATACATCACGACTTTGAATTATTGAGATCAAAATATGTCTGGTGCTGGTAACAGGGAACAGGTCTTTCCTACTCGAATGACATTGAGTGTCATGAAGAGCAAATTGAAGGGCGCTCAACAAGGACACTCTTTGTTAAAGAGAAAATCTGAAGCCTTGACAAAAAGATTCAGAGATATCACGCAAAGAATTGACGATGCTAAAAGGAAAATGGGACGTGTTATGCAAACTGCTGCTTTCTCACTAGCTGAAGTGCAATATGCGACTGGCGACAACATTGCCTATCAGGTTCAGGAAAGTGTCCAAAAAGCAAGGTTTCAGGTCAAGGCCAAACAGGAAAATGTTTCCGGTGTTTACTTGCCCACCTTTGAAAGTCATGTCAATGAAGAGATAAACGACTTCAAGATGACCGGTTTAGGTAGAGGAGGCCAGCAAGTTCAAAAGGCTAAATTGGTGTACACAAAGGCCGTAGAAACGTTGGTTGAATTGGCTTCTTTACAAACTGCTTTCATCATTTTGGATGAGGTTATCAAGGTCACTAACAGAAGAGTGAATGCCATAGAACATGTGATTATTCCGAGAACTGAGAATACGATTAGTTACATCAACTCCGAGTTGGATGAATTGGACAGGGAGGAGTTCTATAGATTGAAGAAAGTGCAAGAAAAGAAACAAATCGCAGTGGCAGCAGAAGAAGAAGAAGAACTAGCAAGGAGAGCTGCCAACTCTGGTGATACGGTAGAGGATGAGGAAGAAGACGGAGACGAAGACGGCGACGCAGTGTCGACTCCTGCTCCTGAAGACGTCTCTTCAACTCCTTCAGGAGAAAGTAAGAAGAAGAAGAACAAGAAAAAGAAGAAGAAGAAGTCTGCTACAAATGTTCAACCTAGTGAAAGTGATATTATCGAAGATGTTGACAAATTGACCACCCAAAGTGAGGTGTTGCAGAACGATGAGGAAGATGTCATCTTTTGAACATCTCCTCAGATCACATTAGTTATCAGATATAGCTTTCTTACTTCAATTCCTGAAACTCAATAGAAAATAAATCATTTCGACATTTGAATATTAGCGAAATATGCTCTGGCTGGACTGATAAACTGAACTCTGTTAAAATAAGACTCTCCTAAAACAAAGCATCATGATTTCGTATTACTGTGAACTAAATGGACTCTCATGGGTATTAAAGTCGGAGCGCAAAGCATCAATACAATTTCAAAGCTGAGACCCCTCAAGCGTTTCTGCACATCTATTCAAACAAACTTTCCATTCCTCTTCTTTATTTAAATTCATTGTTTCGAAGCTACATACGAGTTTTGCTTTCTTGAAGCAATCCTTACTTCCGAACTATGCCGAGAGGCATATCTGCAATTCAGTTAAACAGCAGCAGGGGATTGGGATAGTGTTTTTCGCTACCTAGTGAAGTAAATGTTCTATCAACTCAACTGAGACTTACCCTGCGATATGACCTACGAAAGAGAAATATGGGCACAATTACTTTTGAGATTCACCTCCAACAGAACCAGAAGTAGTGGATCCTTTTCAGCTTGATTTCTTTCTAGCATATTTTCTCAGTTCACAATCGATGTGAATAGCATCTTCCTATGGGCATCTCAAACGAGTGATATTTTAAACCATCACATCTTTCACTCGCTCATCATGAGTTGACTTCGAAAATCTTTTTTTCTGTCAACAGCTTCACAAAGCACCTACAGTCATTCTCTCCTAAGATCCTCTCGGCCAGAAATCATAATAAATGTCCTACCTATCAGGGTTCGTCTCTAGTGAACCTCAAAATAGCCTTCTCGGTTGCCAAATGTTTACTTGGGATCACCCTGATTCATAACATGGGGGTTCCCTCAATTGATATAGTGCAGCTTATTAAAAATGTTTAGTAAAGAAAAGAGCTCAGGATTAGCCATATTCTAGTTATACCAAAACAATGTAATAGGATAGTATATCTATCAAAAACTACTATCCCTCTTGATTGTTTTTATCTTAACCAACTTAACCCTAAATAAGGTACACCACGATAGTTGAAATAAGGCCTCCAAGTAAATGCAAGAAAAGATAAAAATTTCGAGAAGGTTGATACTGAATTGAAACAGGATTCTTTAGAAAAATGATTTTGTCTCTTTAAGATAAGCTTAATAGCTATAGCTAATCAATAGCATGTATTGCAACTTGATATGAAGCTTCTCTATTGCAGAATAATTTCGATTTAACTTGAATTAAGTGCAATGAGGTTAACTGAACAACAAGGGCGTGTGGTCTAGTGGTATGATTCTCGCTTTGGGCGACGATACGGTGAACCGTGTTGAATCACAAGCATGCGAGAGGCCCTGGGTTCAATTCCCAGCTCGCCCCTTTTTTTATTTTTTTTAAAATGTAGTATGCCAGCAAAATTTTTATACAATTGAGCAAATACCGAGTGGTCGCCAAAATGATACTACTAGATACATTTGGAAATTCGTTGAATGAGTATATCACGCTCACACTGTTAGCTGCCACCCCACAACTCAACGGAAATACGATTGCTGCGTAGTGCGCGACTCAAATATGTTTATCCGTAAAATTCACCCCAGAACAAAGGAATACATATGTTTAATATATGAAAAGACTGGCTGATTGGCTTAGCTGGCTTAGCTGGCTTAGGCCTGGTCTTTCACGTTCACTTTCGTGAAAGCATGATGTTGTGATGTGCCTTGAGAGTACTTCCGCTTTCGCCTCCCGGCCTTTTTCGGCATTCTCTTTGTGTCACATTTCTCTGGCAAATAAGAGCGCACCGATTCCTACATTACTACATATTCCCCATACATACTTATATACTGAACTCGCGCAAGAATTTTCCCCAGTTCTTACGCTCGAACTTCTTTGACTACATCCAATGTTGAGAAGCATCAGAAACTTTTCGAATTCACGTGTGGCCAAGCAGGTCATTGGATCTGTGAAAGGTGAAAACGTTAACGCCACAAAATACTTGGGTCACAAGTACCATGTGATTGACCACGAATACGACTGTGTGGTTGTCGGTGCTGGTGGTGCTGGACTTAGAGCTGCATTCGGTTTGGCCGAGGCTGGATTCAAGACTGCCTGTGTCACGAAGTTGTTCCCTACCAGATCTCACACTGTTGCAGCACAGGGTGGTATTAACGCTGCCCTTGGTAACATGCACAAGGACGACTGGCACTGGCATATGTATGACACCGTCAAGGGTTCTGACTGGTTGGGAGACCAAGATGCAATCCATTACATGACAAAGGAGGCCCCAGATTCCATCTATGAATTGGAGAATTACGGTGTGCCTTTCAGTAGAAACGAGGAAGGTAGAATCTACCAGAGAGCTTTTGGTGGTCAGTCTAAGGACTATGGTAAGGGTGGTCAAGCTTATAGAACTTGTGCAGTAGCCGACAGAACAGGTCATGCTTTATTGCACTCTTTGTATGGTCAATCTTTAAGACATGACACCCACTTCTTCATTGAGTTCTTTGCCATGGATTTGTTGATGGAGAATGGAGAGTGTGTGGGTATCATCGCCTACAACGAAGAAGATGGTACTTTGCATAGATTTAGAGCTCACAAGACCGTGCTCGCCACTGGTGGTTACGGTAGAGCCTACTTCTCCTGTACTTCAGCACACACATGTACCGGTGATGGATATGCCATGGCATCTAGAGCAGGATTGCCTTTGCAAGATTTAGAGTTCGTTCAGTTTCACCCATCTGGTATCTACGGATCTGGTTGTTTGATTACCGAGGGTGCTAGAGGTGAAGGTGGATACTTGATTAACTCTGAGGGTGAACGTTTCATGGAACGTTATGCTCCTCACGCTAAGGATTTGGCTTCCAGAGATGTTGTGTCCAGAGCTATTACTATGGAAATCAACGAGGGAAGAGGTGTTGGCCCAGACAAGGATCACATGTATTTGCAGTTGTCTCACATTCCTGCTGATATTTTGAAGGCTCGATTGCCAGGTATCTCTGAGACTGCTCACATCTTCGCAGGTGTTGACGTGACCAAGGAGCCTATTCCAATTTTGCCAACTGTGCACTACAATATGGGTGGTATTCCAACTAAATACACTGGTGAAGTTTTGAAGAAGAACGAGAAGGGAGAAGATGAAGTCGTTCCAGGTTTGTTAGCTTGTGGTGAAGTTGCTTGTGCCTCTGTTCATGGTGCCAATAGATTGGGAGCTAACTCTTTGTTGGATTTGGTGGTTTTCGGAAGAGCTGTCTCACACACCATCAGGGACTCCTTGACTCCAGGTACTCCGCTTAAGCCAGTTTCTAAAGACCTTGGTTTGGAGTCCATTGCCAACTTCGACAGATTGAGAAATGCTGATGGTTCCAAGTCCACTGCTGAAATCAGATTGGCTATGCAAAAGACTATGCAGAAGGGATGTGCTGTTTTCAGAATCCAAGAGACTTTGGATGAGTGTGTTAGAGATATCACCAAGGTGGACGAGTCCTTTAAGCATGTTAAAACTACTGACAGATCTATGATTTGGAACTCTGACTTAGTCGAGACTTTGGAGTTGCAAAACTTGTTGACATGTGCTACTCAGACTGCTGCTTCCGCTGCTGCAAGACCTGAGTCGAGAGGTGCACACGCCAGAGATGACTACCCAGATAGAAATGATGAGGAGTGGATGAAGCACACTTTGTCCTACCAAAAGGAATTCGGTGCACCAGTCACTTTGGACTACAGAGATGTTATCTCTCACACTTTGGATGAGAATGACTGTAAGTCTGTTCCTCCAGGAAAGCGTGTGTATTAATTGCATCAGCATGGACTAGAATTTCGGGTTCGGTAATCATCAATATTATTTATTGTGAAGAACATCTACCTTGAAATTGAAACACTTCGTAAATAGGGATTAAATGACATTTTAAATGCAGACACATTTTATGCATGTAAAGATCGTTGGCAAAGTGAGCTATTGCTTTCAAAGAAAGTCCAACAACTCATTGGGATTGCTTCTCGGTTGGGGTCGCTGTATGGAGCCAGTTGAGTTTGGTGTCAAAACAATGTTTGCATTAAAACCAGGAGGATACTTGACTTCTGCAGTCTGCTTAGTTAGTGGTTGACTGACTTTAACACCAAATCTCTGCGACTGAAGAACTTGATGATCCCTAGATTGAGACATTTTGGGGCGTGGTTGGTTTCTGGCAGTGCTCCAATCGATAGGACCAACGTGATTTGCCCCATTTGCAACATTTTGAGAACTGCTGTTTTGAAATTCTTGAAATTCGTCTTCGTGCTCGTCATTTTGTTTCACAGCAGACACAGGGCTTGAGCTTAAGAGGAACTTGTTCTCGTTCAAATTAGTTCGAGAACTAGTGACTCCTAATGTCAAAGGAGCTTTCTGTGGCTTTAAGGTCAATGGTTTTGCCTTACTGGAGCGATTATCCACGTCTTTTAGGGGCGTTTGAGGTTTGCGTTGACTTTCCTCGACAGGCGCCATGGGTTTGAGCAGTGGAGCTTTCGTTATTTCGTCCTTGTTACCGTGACGTAGCAGTGCAGAGTTGATTAAAGAGTCAAAACTTGCTGTATGCCCGCTTGGCCCTCCATTTAAAGTATCAAGCTTACGCTCCATGAGAATCTTCTGAATGGCATTGGTGGACCTCATGAACTCATTGAATTCTTGTTTGTTGCAATCATGACAGCCAAAAGCAAGTCTAAAGCATTGAACTAATACTTTGTCAACCAAAACTTCCAATCCCAAAGAAATGTGTTCGCTTTCAGTCAACAGCACAAAAAATTGAAGTACCCGAATGATTATGCGCTTATCACGACTTTTTAAATTTTCTAGAATTGGTATCAATTGCTCATTCACAATCACTCTATCGATGACTTTTTTATCAATTAACATTTGGAAGGTTGTTAATGTCTGTAACTTCGTGGAAAGTACCGTGGTGGTTTTGAACACTTGACAAAGCAATGGAAATAAGGTGTTCTTTATGTAGGGGAAGTCAAATAACTCAGCAACAAATGTAAGATTGGCCAAATATAAGTCCTGCAATTGTATTTGCTCTGCTTGCAGATCAACTTCACTGGATGTGTAAGTAAGACATAAGCTTGCAAGCTCCTTCACGATGTCGGATATTTGCTTCAGTTGAAGTTTCTTTAAGAAAATATTTATCTTGCTGACGAGGGCAAGGCGAACTTTAACAGAAGTCTTTATTAATTTTAACAAAGGACTAGATTCTGCCTTACTAGACTTTGTGACATTAAGGAGAGGATCGTAAATACGATCTTGGAAGGACAAACTCGATAGATCTTGGCCAATCATCAATACGACCAGTAAAGAATCGCTTATAAGTCTGTCTGTATCTGTCATGAGCTTTTTGTTCGGTAATAGAGAGAGCTCGCTTGTGATCACCTCAACAAGAAGCGGGAGTAGTTTTGCATTTTTGAAAGTGTTGGGAAGCTTGGAAAGCAAATCGTCACCTTCCACCAAAAGACCTTCCAAGAATATCAACTTGTCATTCAATGGCTTGGTGGAAAACTCATCAATGAACCACATCATCTTAATTAAACTGCCATTGAAGAAATCAGAATCGATGAATTGATCGATGCTAATTCTATCATTGGGGTATCTAGAGAGCAACTGGGTCAAAATCAACCACAAGTTCTCTGGAATATCTTTGAAGAGGTAACGGAGTTCGGATGGGTGATGATTGTAAAACTTTTGTTCAAACTTCCGAAATTCACCTTTAAAATCAGACGGACTGTTGATATCGAAACAACTGATTAAGCAATCACCCTTATTGTACAAATAATAGATTAGGAGTCCGAGCGACCACAAGTCATTTGCGGTACTCAATCTCTGGTTCGATGAATCAACTATCAATTCTGGAGCAGTAAAGTTCAAGTTGAGATTTGCAAATGGCACAATTGACGAATTGTTCATGATGAAGAAATTTTCACGCTCCAGAGAAGTCATGTCGTTCAAGTTCTGCAAAAATTTGAATCCTGCCAATTTCCAATCTCCCTGTGCGTTCACATATACTGACGAAGGCTGTAAGTTCAAATGTATTATGGAACAAAAGTTATGCAAAAATTGGATCCCTTTGCTTGTCTCGAGCAATCCCTTCTGAATACTTAAGTCATCTTCTTTGCTCAAGTCCAATGTAGATAAATTCGCCACGACTGGCTCACTCACAAATAGAAATTTCAGCTTCGTCTCTTCCAACACCTCAATGATGGTCAAAATCTGCGGATGTTTTAGTTTTGTCAACTGCGAGACCTCAAACTTAATAGTCTCATAGCACTCACTGATAATCAATTTCGGGTTCCTCGTGTTTGGAGTCTGTGAACACATTCTATGAACCAGAGACTCGAATTTGGTCTTGTCGAAGATGAAAATCGAAACTACCTTCCCAGATTGCTTGTGCTTTGCAGGGTACACACTCCACATATCTGTCTGAAAAGACAGATTATCTGATACATTATAAATTCCCCTTATTCCTGTCTTGAAAACCGATTTGAACATAATGTGGATTCTCTTTAACACTGTCGATGTGTTAACATCTGGCTGTTGAACTTTGAGGCTCACCACGTGATTTAGGTTCATGCAGTAGCAGCTGATTCCGTTCATATTTTAATATGTCGTGTACTCTTTAGGTATATACGTAGAGACTATTAGATATCCGTATTATAACCTTTAGTTATTTTTCTCTCTATGCCCTTTTGAAATAATGGACAGATCTAGGTCGTTGAATCTATTCTCATTGGTGAGATTAATGGATGATAAAAGTCTGAGATTCGTGAAAACCAGGAAACCGCATTTACAGTTTCCTTATCTTACTTGAACAAACAAAGTTGCTCTGTGGGATACTTGTGGTGTTTTCTCCATCGAATATCTGACAACTTACACGTCCACTTCATTTTAAAATGGCTCGATTAAGAGACTTCCAAGGGCCTTCGCCCAATGTGCAGACAGATCTTGACTGCTCTTGTCATCAGCGGTATGAGCTTATAGCAAGAGCTAGACGAACTTCAGAAATTGGTGGATGGACATAGCGTGAACCGTGAACAGAGAGTAGAAGAGTATTACGAGGTATTCATAGGCTAAAGCTGTCATATTAAGTAAGACTCGTCTCCCAAAGCATCCATGTATTCAATGAGTGGTAAATTTCAAGTTGATAAATGTAATTTGAGAGAAGTGTACAAATAGATGGAGTTGACCATGGGTTTCATTTACTCATTCAACTTGTCCGTTTTACGGCTATAATGCTGTCCAATCTTACCTAAATTTTCAGTGGAAGTTCGAACGTTCAGTTTCAATAAAGAGGAACCTTTACGGAATTATTCTTCACTTATATTGCCTTTTGGTCCTTGTTAACTGCTCGCGTTAAAAATTTTTGCATTTACGTCGAAGGTTTACGTTCCACAAGCTACGCAAGGTACGGAGATACCGCTGCTTTGACGTGAACTGAGCTCGCGACTGGACTAAACTATGTGCTGGAGAGACTGGGTATCCAGAGGTCTCAGAACAGGGTGAACGCAGCTAATCACTTGAAATTGAAAGCACTACGAGGGTCTCTAGAGAAGTCATATAATGCGCTTAACTTGAGATTCGTTGTCTTTAAACTTGAAAGGCACTGATCTCTCAAAACTGAACAGGTTTTCAACTGACTTTTTGCGAGGTTCTGGACTCGAATATCACTATTGAGAATCTATGACTCTTCTATGGCACACAATAGCAATAGCCAAACGACTCTGACAGTTCTTGAACTTCAAATCAGGATACATTTCGCTCGTCCATGACTTAATTTACTAAATACGCATTCACAGGTGTAAGTGCCACAAAGTGAGATATTAGCCTCGCTGAGAATAGAGCATCTCCACTTTTTAGACCGCAAGCAGTCATTGATGTCATGCAATGACGATACGGCTTTTTTCCATCACACACCTTCCTGGCTCGCAACCTTTTCTTCGCTACGAATCCTCGCTACAGCAATGCTGATTCCTTGTTCATTAGTGGCTGTGATGCGGTATTTGCACGTTGGCCTAGACCAATCCGGAAGAGGATACATGATCGATAACCTCACATATCTATCTGTGCGGCTATAATCTCCCTTTTCGACCCACAAATAAGACCTGAATCGCCTTTTTACACTTTTTGTCCATTCTCCTTCTTTTCTTTCTCACTTCCCAAAGACAGTTTCATGAATTTTTTTAGCAACGAGTCTCAGTGATCTAAGGGCAAGTCTTTCAAAAGGTTGTTCTTAAAAAGTTCAAAGAAACAGTCCTCTGCCCATTCAACTCAGGGAAAACCCCGTCTTTCTGGGTAATGCAAAGACGTCCGTGAGAAAAGTGTTGACAAAGTGGACTTTTAAGTCTTGGAAGGTCAGGGAAAAGTTGAGAGGGATTGTCAGGCGCCATAATAAAATGGCTTTTGCCCAACTTAGCGCAGGGAATACTCCTTCGGTTTCGAGTGTTGCTCTTCTTTTATCTTCAGAATTTCTTATTAAAATAATTTAATTATTATAAACACAAATGAAATTATGGAATCCATCGGAATTGAACGAATATTTTTCGCATGGAAAGCGGAACATTTACCAATTAATCTATGCAATACAAGAGCTTTATACCAGCATAGTCCAAGCTCTACACTGGATAAGACTTTCTGGCTCGCAGAATGTCTGCAGCTGCCAATGCCCGAGGAGGTATGGTTGCAAAAAGTGATTGAGTACCTGCAGGTATTATACTGCCCCTGCAGGCCATGCAGATCATGCAGCCCTCTGCTTTACCTGCATAATGGAAAATGGAGAGAATATATGTGACCACTTTAGAGAGCACAATGGCGAGGGGTAGACGAGTAGACTACTAGAAGAATAGGCATTTAGACCTCGTTCAAGCGTTCGAGAGAATTTTGGATAGCATTGTGTAACGATGTACAATTTAGACAGAGCAAATATGAAAGTTGAGAGAGCCCATTTGAAAATCAAGTGAAGTTTGGAAAAAAGAAGGAGTATATTCCAAAGAAGAGAGATCAAAATGGACCCCTGGAGAGAGCATGCAGGAGCTTAAAGAGGCTATACGACCCTTGCTTCCGTTCCTTATAGGGCCCTTTTCTTTCATTCGATTTCCATCTACTTTAAGAGACTCAAGAGACTCGTGAGTGCTCCTAGAAGTTGGGAAAGACGAAAAAGTAAAGCAACCTATTAATGCAACAAACGCTAATACCGATGAACCTGCATCACATATCTCTAAGACTCAAGTGCCCACGTTAGCTGCCAGTGAATATCTGCATCCAAACTCATAAAATTGGTAAGATTAGGCCTAGGAGAAGCTGTCTCCGAGGATGTTTTCTTCCAGATGCTCCCGGAATTCAAAAAGTCTCGCTTACCTGTTGATACTTCTGTCGAGCCAGCACCCGTTCCTATAGATGACTCTACGGTTGAGCCTTCAGTTGGGGTTATTTTGCCTCTGTCGATCGCGGTGGCAACTCGGTGGAAGGTCTTCAGCCCCCAGTATAGACTAAGAAACCCCAGAAAAGGAAGAGACTTCCGAAACCTAAAAAAAAGATTATGGGCTAGGATTTATTATGGATGTTGTATTTTGTATAGATCATACGTATTTCTCGAAAATCTACTTGT
Source organism: Sungouiella sharkensis (assembly GCA_030567015.1). Taxonomy (NCBI): domain Eukaryota; kingdom Fungi; phylum Ascomycota; class Pichiomycetes; order Serinales; family Metschnikowiaceae; genus Sungouiella; species Sungouiella sharkensis. Next base: position 74,469 of record JAJLRN010000036.1, on the reverse strand, counting down.
AGTCTATAGTAGGCGTTTCGCAGGGATACATCTTCGAGTAGCGAATAAATTTATAAGTTTGTACTTGTAGATGAGCATCGATTTGTCTTGCTCCACTTCGTGTTGAAATCTGAACTTTATCGAAGATCTACTTAGCTGAAAATTAAATTGACACCATGAGTTAGCATTTATACCACCTTACCAAGTTGCTGTTACATTTGAGTTTAAACACGTGTGTTACAATGGAGATTATCACACGGTTTCAGCTTAGTGTACCATTATAGTCGACGTAACACTCAGTTTTTTATATTCTACTTCATGAGTAGGTCCTCAATGTTACATGCTTCAAATCAAGATGATCACAAGAAAAAGCCGAGCGATACAATTTTACGGCTAAGTATTCACAGAATTTCCAAAGACCTAAGCAAGACTCTTATTGTTTCGGAAGGCTTCAGGCTGTTGTTTTTGACCAAAACCAAGGCTCAAGTAGAAAGTTCACTGTAGGCATGGTCTGGTTTCGGCTTAGTTGAATTGTTTTCTCTCAGTAGATTCATTTGGCTCCTCAGTACTCACAAATTTGAACAGAACATAGGCGGATACAAGTTTCTGTTTATACCGCTTCTCATCGCAGAACTACAGTATCAAAATAGCTACTACAGAATCATTAAAAGGAAAATTAATTGCAACAATAATTCAAGAGGTGCCTCTTGAGGTGACAGAGGATGTTGATAATCATGAAGTTTTGTAATTGAACACTGACGAAACTTCTTTGATATTTTCAAGGGCTTGGTCTACAAAAAACAGACTCGAAGTTAAGAATTACTAGCCTTATCTACCCAATAAACTATAGTCTCAAAAGTGCAAACAAAGCTCTCTCTATCGTGGCTCAAATGTATCCCTAGTTTATCTTTCAAGGAGGAGACGAATGCTCGCAATCTGATTGATTTGCGAAACCTTCTCATTTTCAATATTTCCATGGTTCAAGTATCTTCAATCCAAACTATCGTTGAATTCGTGGTCTATGTTTTTAGGGTTTTACACATTTGTACGAAGAGGAACAAAAGTAGCCAGAAATAAAAAGGTGCTAAAAATCCAAATCTTACCCAATAGCAAAACCACTTGAAGAAGTTGTAGAATAGACTGATCTATTCAGCTTAAATTCTTACAGTTTCTAATTTCTACCCTGAATTCAAATATCAACATCCTTTTTGCAACTCACTGTCCCTCCATGTACCGGACAGCTTATAATGAACTCTTGAACTTTGAGGCCACCACGTGATTTAGGTTTATGCAGTAGCTACTAATATCCATTTGATAAATTATTTATCCTGCAGGTATATACTTAGGACTATCGGCTTGTCCGTTTGATAACCTATAGTTATATCGATTTCACTCTCTCAGCCCCTTTTAAAATAATGGACAAACATACGCCTTTAAATAGTTTTTGCACTCGTGAAATCTTCAATATACTGGGTCTTACGTACAAATTGGGAAATAAGATCCCAAGGGCGTTTCACCCCTTATCACAAGGATTAGAGATATCTGCAGAGTGGTATGATCTCCTTCATTGTTATTAGATCATCCTTATTGCCCAAAATATCCCTAATGTCCATATACTATGTGATATTAGCTTTGTTTCATTAGTTGTCTACAGGTCTGTAAATGTCTGAACGGTATTTTACCACTACTGCACTGATGTACACACATACATCAGTACCTCTTCAACTCTCAGAATCAACATGTCCATATCATCTTACAAGATACCACAGTAATGGAACTTCTTGAGGAAACTTACACCAACTCTGCCGAGAGGTTGGACAAACCATCACAATATCTCATCCGGAAGGCTGTTAGAAGGGCAAACTTCGACAACATAACCAAGTCCTTGCATCTGAAAACAGTGTATGTTGGAAATCTAACTCATTTCACTACAGAAGAACAAATACACGAGTTATTTTCCAAATGCGGCACTATAGATAGAATAATTATGGGTTTGGATAGAAACAAGTTGACACCGTGTGGATTCTGTTTCGTCATCTACAAGAAAGAGGAAGGTTCCCTAAATGCGATGAAGTTTCTCAAGGGAACATACTTGGACGGGCAGAGTTTGGAGATAGATTTGGATCCAGGATTCAGGGAAGGGCGACAATTTGGAAGGGGAATCTACGGTGGACAAGCGAGTCAGGAACAAATGGAGGCCAATGGTTACGGCAGAAGAGAACGTGGAGGATTCAGAGGCGGCTTCAGAGGCAGAGGACGTGGAAGAGGGCCCAGAGGGTTCAGGGGTCGAAGTACATTCCGTGGGGGGAGAGATTCCTTTACTCCTGGGGAGAGACAATAAACCATAACTACATTTGAATACTTTAATATCACAAAGCTTGTATGTACTCGAATAGAACTTGAAATGAGATCTTGACGACTCGCGCCAACTTCACTGACCTTTAACTAATCGAGAGAGAGCCCCAATGCTTCACGTTGGGACTTCGACTTTGGATCGAAGAATGGAATTTCTGCCAAAGAAGTAACACGAGTTCCGTGTCTCTCGTCATCATCGAAATCATAATCGCCGATAGCAATATGCTGAGAGATACGGTTATCCCAAATTGCCGACGTGCCTAAGCCTTCCTTGGTAGGCTGCCACTTCCAGCGGACCTGAATGTCCAAGTTTTTCTCGAACAAATCAAACAAGTATTCTAAAATGAGTTTGGACTCTTCAGGTTGCAACCCAACAATGCGAACTGTCATGGAACGGTTAAGAAACAAGGACTTCCATCCTGTGGCTGGATGAGTTCTCACAAGTGCATGTTCTCTTTCAATGTAGACAGGTCCCTTAAGGGGATTCTCTCTGTCCAAGTAGGGATGAGCTGACCGAAAAATTGCAGTTTTACCATCCAAGAACTTTTGGAAAGCAGGAGATAACTTGTCGTATGCCGCATAGCCAGAGGACCATGCTGTATCACCACCTGTCTGAGGAATTGCGTCCAAGTGCAAATGAGTAATTCCAGCAGGCTGCTTCTCATGCACCAAATCCGTGTGCCATGTAGAGACAACACCCCTATTCTTGAATCCCGCGTCGAATCCGTACTGCTTGCTAAAGAAGTTAAGCCAGATGACAGAGATACCAGATCCATTGGCGTACTCTTCTCCTTCTCTTTCTGGAAGAGGAACGAATGGTGCTTGGGGATGTCTTTCAATCTGTCCCCAGTATTCACCCAAAGCCAACTGCTGTTGTGGAGAGATCTCTTGGTCTCTAAAAAAGACAACGACTCTCTCTGCAACCAAGAGAGCCAATTCGTCCTTCTGTTGATCAGTCAACTCACTCAATTGCAAGCCGATAATCTCAGTACCAATGTGCTTAGTCAAGTGTTTCACCTCTTTAGCAGCACCTAAAAGCGCCTTTTTCTCCTTGTCTGCTCTCAATGCTCTTTCTTCATAAGGATACTCTTCGTTTCTAATGGCAAATGCCTCGTCCAAGAAGCGTGGAATCTCGCTCGCCTTTGGGAAACCTGGGTAGCCTTCGGAGATGTCAATTCCAGCCTTCTCAAATCTCGCAGCAGTACTCTTTGGAAGTTTGTCAGCCCAATCCTTTTCTGGTCCATCAATAGGCTTTATGGCTTTTCTCTTGCCGAAAGACAAAGGTTTCAATGAGGACAATCTGCGAATGACGTCGTCAATGTTCTCATTAGATTCTTGCGCAACTGGTGCCATTTTTTTGTTTAGTTCGTATAGACTTCTTATTTGTTTAATTTGACTGATGAAAATTCTCCGCAACAGAGGAATATCTTCAATTTATAATCCTCTCAATTTCACAATTAGTAATCATCAAAGTTGATTTAGGTGTGGGTGCAAAAATTGTGGATTGGAACTGCATGTTTAGTTGTGGCTGGGTGATAAGAACGAGATTAAAAAGAGGAATATTCGGGGATGTTCAGGGACTTGATTATGATGTGTAACTTTATTGTGGCTTAATTTATTCTAATTAGCTGATTTTTTCTGAATAGGTGGGACAACTTTCTGGAGGAAAAACGTACGTTGTGGAGAATCTATGTAACTGAAATCGAGAAGTGTAAAGATAATAACAGCATACTAAGATTTGGTACTTCCACATAATGCTTAATCAATTCAACTCAGACATTCATAATAATCATCAACTTTGAATCCAATAATATCACAATAGTTATTGATGTAACAACTATTAGTCACTTCGGTGCCATTTTTGCAACTTGGAACATAGGGATTGATTCTGTACAACAAATTAGTGTACAACTGATTAAACTGGACGTTGGTTTGATTCTTCAACTTTTGAACAACAAATTGATCCCAGAATGTTGCATTCAAAGGAGAAGTACCTGGCCATTCTCCTTTTGGATCATAAGTGTCTCTTGGGTTGTATTCGTAACGCCATTCAGGTTCTGCAGCACCTCCAACCCAGGTTTCGTTGAGAGGAGAGTAGTAATTGAAAGCATTCATAATATTGAAAGATTCATCTTGCACTTGGTAGTATCTCCAAGAAGGATTGGCAGGACCCAAGGGAGTGATTGCTTGAGAGATCCAGGCCATGTTGACTGGCTCCGAAGATCCCAGGTACAAAATTTTGAATTGATCTTTGTGCGTGTGACCATAAAATATGTTTGCAATAGTGTAAGGAGAAAATCTCTCCACAATTTTGGCGAAAATGTTGGATTGGATTGGCAATGCATCAGAGGAGCCGGCTGGAATATGAGCTAATATCCATACACGCTGTCCTTCCTTCTCACTTTCAACCAACTCATCAATCAAATATCTCCACTGTCCAAACAAATCTGGCTCAGCTTCCATATTCACATATGAGTACAAATTCTTCTGGTAGTAACAATTAGAGTTCAACGAGATCACTTTGAGACCCCATTTAGTGGTTGTGCTAAAAGCTGAGTAGTGCAGTTTAATCTCGTTCTTATCTGATGGATCAAGCCAGCCATTGGATGTCCAAAGCTCACTCATTAACTCGTCATTCCAGTGATAAACTGACTCGCTTAAATTCTTATTACCTAAAGATTCTGGCGCCAATTGACCGTATGGAAAGGTGTCATGATTACCCAATGTCGGAAAGATTGGCATATCATCGAAATAATGTTTCATTATTTTAAAAGAGCGTATTTCGGCAAATTTTGTGACATTAGCATCACAGTGGATCACATCATGGTCTACGATGTCACCAGTGAAAATAGCAAACTCGTACTTGTTCAGTTCAAGTGTACTGCTGATGTGATTTAAACTGTGGTTCAACATGATCTCTGGAGGATCACATTGATAATTGCCAAATGTTGAAGCAGGTGTGAAGGCCCAATTCCAACCACGGTATAAGGGAAAGTCGTAGTAGTCTCCGGGCACGTAAGTTTCGTTACCTGGAACAAAATGCGCATCAGGATAGAAGGAAAGCTCAATTTTTCCGGAAGCACCAGCCTTCTTATACACATCAGTGAAGTTGTAGTTACTGGTGGTTAAAGCAGTATTGTAAGATTCTGGAAGGCAACAAAGTCCTTGAGAGCAATTGGCTTCAGAACCAACCTGGAAGCGAAGCTGGTTGTGGAAATCAGACAAGTGCAAAACGTTGAACAACTCAAGCGAAGTGTTATATTTTGGCTCGGAATTGTATTCCTCCTTCTTTTCTGGCCACATAGAATCTAAGTCAATAATTGAGGACAAATCTGGAGTCTTCGGTAACGGGCAATAGCCACCCTTAAAATAGCAGTAATAGTTGAGAGAGAGTTCGGAGGAGGTGTTGAAGTTTCTGATCATTTCAATGAAGTCGTTGTCAAAGAAGTCCACTGAAGTCACCCCTTCAAACGCTCCTGTGGGACCAGTAACACCACTTATTTTGTTGCCGTCGTTGTGGGTATTGGTCGTGATAAAGAAATCCACAAACTCGCATTTAGAATCCGAGTTTTTCTTTTGAGTAAGACAGTATTCATAGAGCATCAAAGAAATCAAGTGCTGCTTACTTGGATCTTTCTTAATCAACTTTTGCGTATACTTTACCTTGTTGTGACATCGCTGACAAGAAGTTCCATTGTAAGCCTGTAACTCACGCAAATGGAAATCAATGTAATCTGATTCGTCCAATGTCAAATCGTTCAACACATCATCAATGATCGAACCATAGGGTACGTCACGTACATCAAGCTGCTTCCTGATGGAATCAATATTGTTCACAGTATGTGCTAAAGCAGTTGTGCAAATGGTTGCGAAAAAAAGAGGCGCAACCAACATTGTCCCAAAATGGTAAGATCGTTCAGAAGATTGCTTGCAAATCTGAAGTGAGCTCTCACAAATCTACCTAAGTTGTTGGTCTTCGCTATAGCTGATTTCTAGCACCCTTGTGGTTGTGGAAATAACCACTATAAGTAGTCGAATTCTTGACACACGTGGAATCATTTCAGACACCAAACCCCACATGCAGTACCATTGTTAAAATGAATTATCGTAAATAACTTTAATTAACTGCTGCAATGGTTACTAAAATGCTTGACACACGTTGAATCTTGTCAGAGACAATATTTTACCCGCAGCACCACTATTGCTATAAAGTGTCATAAATGCGTTAATTAATCACTGCAATGGGCACTAGAATACTATTAAGCTATAACCGTTGGTTTATGTTTCTTTATCGCATGAAAGTCATTATTGGACTCAGCTAATTCCTTTGACAGAACAAAGCTGTCAAAAAAAAACCTTGGCCATTGACTAAAGGAATGTCACTACGTATCCGGTATATTAAATGCATGTAATTTGTTTCGAACTGGAACCATTCAGAACGTGATATCCAATTTATTAAGGCTCTGCTAATTCTATTAATTTCCCCCTCCTATTGCTCTGATAACTTTATTAATTTCCTCCTTTTATTGCCAATTCAACAGAAACTTCAGTGGAAGCGTCTTTATCATCTGGAATTGACGTGTTGTGGACCTCAATTGGTTTGGGGTCTGTCTTAGAATTGTACAATACAATGCCATTTTGTCTCGCAAAAGATCTTTCTTGTCTTTTGTAGAACCATAAAACAACAAGAGTCCACAAGCACAAACAGAAAGCACTGGTGGCCGTAAAAGAATAACCCTTTAAGTAACGTGGCGCCTCAACGGTTTTCCACACGATAACAGCCATCCACGCTGTAGAAGCTTGAGCTAGCATGTTCATGATCACCAAAATAACAGCTCTTTTCTGGGCGTCTCTACGACAAATATCATTTTGCCACGAGTATAAGACTGGAGCCATAGCCCACCCAAAGTATTGCAAGCACCAAGCAAACCATTTCGCTCTTTCTGGAACATGCCACACTGCTAAAATGACATTTCCTGTTATATTGAAAGCCTGCGACAACCAAATTGCCAGCCATCTCAGCTGGAACAAATCTGCGTACATGCATGTAACGAATAACCATATTAATCCAAGTCCTGGAGTCAAGGCACTGAGATCTTGAAGTTTCCCGGCACTATACTTACCCAATGATTTGAGCCACAAGAGGTAGGCACCAGAGGCACCGTTACTGTTGTTCCAGCAAAGCATATTCCACCATGCCAACACATAAATCTCCCAAGAGAAAATGATCAGCTTCCAAATGTCCCATGAGAAGAGTGATTGCAACACATTGACCTGAGGTCTACCAGCAGTGTGGTTTTGCTTCAATTTTTTACGCAACAATCTAATTTCATCGTCAGTTAAGAAAATAGAGTAACAGTCGGTTGGAGTACCTGGAAGCATGTAGAAACCAAGAATGCCGACAACTATGGAGATGATTCCGTCGATGATGAAAATCCAGCGCCAGGCCTCGAGACCGCCCAATCCTTCACATGTTCTGACAATAGCTCCAGAAAGTAAACCAGAGGTCAAAACACCAAGATATTGGCCAAAGTAATAGAACATCGATCTTCTGGCGATCATTGCTGGGTTGAAAATGAAAGTTCCGAACAAATATTGGTATGACAAGTAGGAAGGTGCCTCGAAAGCTCCAATGAAGAAACGAATAGCCTTCAACTGTCTCACATTGTTCACCCGCGAAGTTCCTATGGTCAATATAGACCAGCAGATATCCAAAGCTGGCAAAATATAGTTCAATGGCAAGCCGTACAAAACGTACATAAAGGGTATTTGGAAAACGATGTTTCCTACTGTGAAGACAACCTGCGTGTTCACCAAGTCGTTACCTTTCATTCCAATTCCAGTTTTGAGTCCAGCAACATAAGCGTTGTTTAAATTGGTTTGATCCAAGTATTTCACCCAGTAAGCCATAAAAGCATAAAAGGTCAATAGAATATCAATTTTCCACATCAACTTGCGCTCAGCTGGGGTATCATTTTCATCAAACCACTTGTACCATTTATGATTTTTACGAGCATGTGAGTTAAGTCGATATTCGTACTCATCAAAGAACTTGTACCATTTACGATTCGCCTCATCACGGTATTCAATTGTCTCTGGCTCGTCAGACAAATCTTGCTTTTCGTAATTATGTGGCTGAAGCTGCTGTTTATTATCTGCCTCCACAATTTCTTCAGGTTCGTCTTCATCAACAATTCTTCTCACGGGAATAAATCCCCATTTAAGTCTACCAAGAGGTTCCTTGAGCCACAGCATTATAGAGTCCTCTCACAAGCTTTGAATTGGAATTCATTACACTATATATATACTGTTTGGATTTCAATTGTGGTTGCAAGGGTATGCAGAACCTTAGATGAGGCTGTCACCACATCTCACGTGTTAGTTCTCAACGGAATTGGGTAGCTATGTACATTGAGTGCTCACCCATGCATTCTCATCGTCTTGAGTAGTGTTTTTTCTATCAATCGCTGACGGCCAGCATAAATCACTAGTGACAGGAGCTAAACAAAATGGTAACTTTCTTGACGTATTTACCGGCGGGCAAGCATGGTGTCATGGCCATTCAAGAAACTACTGTATCGCGAAGATTTAAACTTTTACGAGATTCCGCTTTCGTGCCACAATTCCGTCCAATCCTGTGCTAATCTGGTGCCAAGCTTATACAATCGGGTGCGGAAACGCGCCAATTCTCCCTTCACTAAGAGCAGATTATGCTGAACACTTTTTTTTATATCTTACGGTCGCTCTTATGCAGTGTTAAGAGTAAAGTAACGTGACCAAAGTAACGTGACCATTTGTGTTGTCTCAAGATGTACGGATGCCCACAATCCTCACCAGTGGAGTCTTATCGCCTAGTAAATATTGTCCATAATAGAAGTTATCTACAAAAGCATCATGTCCCAATCTTCTAGGAAAAAGCTTCTTTTGATGGGGCGTTCCGGTTCAGGAAAGTCGTCAATGCGCTCAATAATCTTCTCTAATTACTCAGCCTTTGATACCAGAAGACTTGGAGCCACCATCGATGTTGAGCATTCACACTTGCGTTTTTTGGGAAATATGACATTGAACTTGTGGGACTGTGGAGGACAAGACGTTTTCATGGAGAATTATTTTACTACACAAAAGGACCATATTTTCAAAATGGTTCAAGTGCTCATTCATGTGTTTGATGTCGAGTCCAAGTCCATTAATAAGGACATTGAGATCTTTGTTAAGGCACTTACAAACTTACAGAAGTTCAGTCCAGATGCCAAAATTTTTGTGTTGCTACATAAAATGGATCTTGTACAGATCGATAAAAGAGAAGAGCTTTTCGTCATTATGATGGAGAAATTGCAGAAAATCTCCAATCCCTTCCAATTCAAGCTTGTGGGTTTCCCCACTTCCATCTGGGATGAGTCTTTGTACAAGGCATGGTCACTGATTGTGTGCTCTCTTATTCCCAATATGAACTTATTCAATAGCAATTTGTTGAAGTTTAACCAAGTACTCGATGCCGAGGAGATTATTTTGTTTGAAAAGACAACATTCTTGGTTATTTCGTCAACAGCTTCAATACAGCATCAAATGAAACATAATGATGGAAATCAGACTACTGGACTGACAGAGGTTTTGGATCCCAAGAGATTCGAGAAGATATCCAATATTATCAAGACCTACAAACAATCTATCTCCAAGCTTAGAACAAACTTTCACAACCTTGTGATACGTGGGTCGAACGGCTCACATTTCTACATCGATATACTCACAGACAACCTTTTCATAATGATTGTGCTAAAAGATAAGGACAGCCAAGAGAACTTTGTTAGCAGCCACGAAGATTTGGTGATTTTAGAGAATATCAAAGCAGCCCGGAGGTGGTTTGAAAAGATAGAAAACGGAAGATAAGAAACTACGAAACGTTTTAGGTCAACAAAAGAGTTGGTCGTCAACAGTAAGAATAGAAATTCAAAATTAATTTGACGAAGTAGCATATAGTTAATCAAAATGTCTTGAGTGTTGGCTACGCGCATAATTTGTGGTGGTGAAGCCGCGAAAATACCCGAAGACGATTTTTATTAAAATCAGGGTACTATATTTCTTCCGATATATCTCTTAAAATCGGCGAAATCCAAGTGATTCCAGCGAGAATTTACATCTGCAACGCAAGGATTGGTAAAAGTCGCTGAATTTGTCAAGTACCACCAACTTTCGACTATTTTCATTAATCGTATAGCTAAACGATCAATCGATATTCACAACACGAGAAACTATTACAAAATGGGTAAATTGCTTCAGCTTCTTGCACATCCAACAGAGCTTCGTGCTGCCATCCAGTACTTTGGCTTCAGACAATCTTTGTACCCGTTCGACATTTCCAACTCACCGGAATCGTTGAAGAAATGTTACGAGTACTTGAACATCACTTCTCGTTCGTTTGCTGCCGTGATCAAAGAGTTGCATCCGGAATTGAGAGATGCAGTTATGATCTTTTACTTGGTCTTGAGAGCTTTGGATACTGTCGAGGATGACATGACTATCGACCCAAAGATCAAAGTTCCTTTGTTGAGGAAATTCCATGAGAAGTTGAACACTAAGGACTGGACTTTTAATGGAAACGCAGTTAACGAGAAAGATAGAATCGTCTTGGTGGAATTCGACAATATTTTGACAGAATACCACAAGTTGAAACCTGAATATCAGGATATTGTGAAGAGAATCACCTTGAAGATGGGCAATGGAATGGCTGACTACATCTTGGACGAGAGCTTCAACAGAGATGGTGTGGCAACAATTAAAGACTATGACTTGTACTGTCACTATGTTGCTGGTCTCGTTGGTGAGGGATTGAGTGATCTTATGGTGTTGGCTAAATTCGCCGATAGTGTAGTTCAAGAAGACAACTACAAATTGTCGGAATCTATGGGCTTATTCTTGCAGAAAACAAACATCATTAGAGACTACTACGAGGACTTGGAAGATGGTAGATCTTTCTACCCACGTGAAATTTGGTCCAAGTACACCGATCTTTTGCCAAACTTCCACAATAAGCCGGAGGATAAAGCTAAAGGAGTGGAGTGTATCAATGAGCTCGTTTTAAATGCCTTGGGTCATGTCACCGACGTATTGACATACTTGTCATTGATCAGGGAGGCTACCAGTTTTAACTTCTGTGCTATTCCTCAGGTGATGGCTATCGCCACGTTGGCAGAGATTTATAACAACCCGAATGTTTTGGACAGAAACGTCAAGATTAGAAAGGGAACTACATGCAATTTGATTCTTCATTCCAGAACACTTCCAGATGTTGTCAAGATTTTCCAAAAGTATGTCAGGGTGATAAATCACAAGTCTGATGTAAGAGACCCTAACTACTTGAAAATAGGTATCAAACTCGGGGAAATTGAGCAGTTCTGTGAGGTGATGTATCCCTCCAAAGGAGCCATTCCACCGCATGTGTTCAAGCAACCCAAGGAAATTAACGAGAACATCGCCAAAAGAGGCAATTTCGATGTTGACGGTGCCAAGTTCGTTCAACTAGAGGAATTGAAGTGCAATATTTCCATTGCCCTTGCATTGACTGCCGTCGCAACGATTGTGGTTTTGATCGCCGCCAGATAATCGACAAGTTGGCTTAAGGAATCTAGCATCATGGGATTCTAGACTCTCTACTGACATTTTTAATACATTGTAATTAGCGATGGAACCGACTCGAACGCTAGGCTATCCTCTGATCAAATCACAGACAGTTTAGACATGACTTTTTGCGCTCCTTTGAGGAAGTTTCTACTACCAAGCCTCTTTTCATGACTTTCACCAAAATCGAAGTTTTTTTTTTAGAACGGTGGCTGAAGTTTTAATTCAAGGCCCCAAGCACCATCAACGTCATGGAATAGTCCCCGCTCCGCCTACCTGCATACTCAACCACTTCCTTAAAAGCAGCCTTCTGACCCAATCCAATTTAAACTCGTCAAATTAATCAGATTTGAGGCTCTAGCAATTGCAGATTGGTCTACAAGTTCTGCAATTACAATAAATTTTTGTTACAATGTCCGAGATTGCGTTCCCTGTGAAGAACATCAGATGGTCCCAATATGAACAGCTGACTCCAATTTTGCTTCAAAAGGAGAATGGCCCGTGTCCCTTGATAGCATTGGTAAACACCTTATTGCTAAGATCAGACATTGAGGCCAGAACACTGTACTTGGATGATATTCCAAAGGAGGGGACGAGTGCTCCACAGGATATAAAACTCAACACGGAGAAGCTCAGATCTTTATTGAAAAAGAGCGTGGGCGTCCGAGTTCTTTTATCAGACATATTGGTGTGTTTGGGTGACTTGCTTTTTGATATGAAGAATTTGGATTCTCGGGTAGTGAACAATATTTTAGAAAGTCTACCTCTCTTACATACTGGGCTCGATGTGAACCCAAACTTAAGTACGGGCGGCTTCCCTGGGGGAGATTTGGCATCACAAATCTTCAATGTCTTTGGTTTGAAGTTTGTGCATGGCTGGTGCTGGGAACCAAGTCATGCGGCACCAGCAGATCGGGTGTTTCAGGAACTACAGACTTTCGACAATATTCAGGACTACTTACTTGGAAGCGGGTCTGAAGTCGACTCGGACGCCAAACAGAATGCCAGGATATGGCTAGAAGAAAACAGCACACAATTGACTTCTTATGGTCTTCGAAAATTGGACGAGGGCGTGAATGCAGACCTGGTAGCCATTTTTTTCAGAAACAACCACTTCTCTACTTTGTACAAGGGGAGCGTGCATGATTTCTACTTGCTAATAACCGACACTGCTTTCCTTAAGTCTACTAAGTATATATGGCAGTCGCTCATTTCAGCCTCAGGTGGTGACGATCTTTTCTTCACTGGTGAGTTCGATCCAGTTGTCGAAGGTGACGATTACAATGTTGAAGCAAACGAAGACGACGACATGAGGTTGTTGAAGAGATTGCAAGAAAAAGAAGACTCTGAGTATGCAAAGAGATTACAGAGGAACTACGACGCCAAGAAGGTGCCCAAACAAAAAGGGAAAACGGTTTCTGAGAGTGCTACTCAAAAAACCCAATCGCCTCTCCTGCTGTCTGACAAGAAGAGCAAGAAGGACAAGAAAAAGGGTAACTGCGTAATTGTTTAGAGACATACATGATGAAATACATTATACTGATATGAAATTTCTAGTTATCGTTTTCAGCCTCGGTAACCCGGTCGAATTCCTCAGCTACTTCTCTGTCCTCCTCAGCATCACCGCTGCCTCCACTTCCTTCGGCAGCTTCCTCTTCCTCCTCTTCATCTTCTCCTTCGTACTCCATAGGATCATACTCAGAACGAATGTTGTCCATTTTCTTCAATTCATTAGTATTAGGCTCGCGCACCTTGAAATTAAGTACATCCATGGTACTTTCATCCAAGAAACGATTGATTTCTGTGTTCGTGGAGGCTCTGTGCTTTTTCAACTCTACTCTACCCGAAATAGGGTAGTAGTATGCGGCCCGACGTTTCTTGGAGTCCGGCTCATCAGAAAATTTCAAAGCAAGTTCTTCGTATGGCCTGCTGAACCGTTGGTATTGCATGTCGTAGTTCTTGAAGTGTTTGAATTTGAACAGCTCCAAATCCTGCTCCTCATCATCGAGCAAGTTTACTGGCTGCTCCTTCTCCGTCGAGTTCAATTTCTCATTCAAGTCCTCAACTGCTTTCTTCTCTTTCAATTGATAGAAGCTAACCCATTCACCATCCTCAGATGTAATAGGCTTGTAAATAGCGGACAACAATGCTTTTCTTTGGAACTCTTCGTCGTACGAGCTGCCCTCCTTGCGCTTCAAAGCCTGCAATTCTCGGCTTAAAGATGCCGATCCTGTGAACTTCACTATCAAGAACTTTGTGTCCATCATCGACGTGTCTGGCAAAAGTGGCCAAGTAGCCACCGCACGCAAATGCTTTTTGCGAGGATGTTTCAAAGAGGTTAGATTATTCAAGGTCTCCTGCGCACGTTCAAAGCTTTGTTCTACGGCCTGTAACTGAGCATCTGGATCGTGCAGCTCAACTTCTTGCTTTTTGGCTCCATTTTGGTTTCGGTCATCTCCTTTACTGGCAGCTTGCCTCTCTGCGATATATTCTGTTCTCCTCAAAAAGGAAACTCCAGGTTCAGACTTATTAATGTTGCCGATTCCCGCATCTCTCAAAAGCACTCTGTCTTTTGGATGTAAAGGGACTGAGTTGTTTGCAAAGATTGACTTCTCATTGGATCCGTCCAAGAATCCTGGACTCTGCAAAGGATTTATCGCCATACCATACTCCTCGTCGACTTGACCGATGAACTGTATGAAATTTTCCTTTCGAAATAGAGAGCTCATTAGTTGTTCATTTTCTTCATGAGGAGTAGTCGTCTCTGTGACATTGTATTTGAGAAACTTTGGATGTAAGGGCGGAGGCGGCAAGTTGTTGATATAGCGAACTTTCGCTATGTAATCTTGCCTGACAGGCTTCAGAGGTTTTGACATGGCCACTGATGGGTAAAAAACTGGGCACAACACTTGTCGTTGATTTTTGGTAATTGGTATGGCGTGCCAAATTCATAAAATTGGTAGTGCGTGCGACTTTGGGGAGACTAGGTTCTTACGTAAATTATCTAACTATGAAATGAAATTTTCCAGCAGGAACAGACAAATACATTTAGTATTCACTAGTTGTGGAAAATATAAGTCTGTAGAATTCAAATATTATTATCATTCACTAAATCCTCATGTTTGACTTTTTTTTGTCTCGTAGAATGTCTCACTTTAAGTCTTGGTGATCTCCTAATTGCAATGAAGTCATTTCTTGCACTGTCACCACTAGCAAAAGTTCCAGCATTCCTCGGGCATTGTCGGTAATTTTAGTTGCTTTCAGCCTTAACTGGATATGCTAAACCGATTAAAACGTAGTTTTATCCGTGGTGAGCTAACCTAAACTCAATTCTGAACTCAGCAAGTTCTTGACCACCAGCCAGAGTACCGCTGCTGACGAGGTCACTAGTAAGCTATCCTTTCAAAGTATCTCGAGCACACAATCCACCAGTTTGGTCCCAGAAAAGCTTGAACTAAGAGGGAAAGTTACCATATTGGGCAGGCATTCCGAACAAGAAAGTGTTGTATTTCTTGAAGACGCCAACAGATGCCACTAACACATCAGGTCCTGCAATTGTAAGCGATTTTTTTCTGTTCAAGGCTCTCTGGCAAATTAGTTTCTACTTGAAATATCACAATTTTCTTGTCTTCAAAGCCATTTTGTCTGTGGAGCAGAGTAGTTATTCAGCAACGAAGAACTGTCACAATTTATAGGCCATACCCACAATCTCTGCACTTGTTGTGGCCATTGACTGAAAACTTGCAAATTGAAACCTGCAAATCAAAGTCGGACTATGTGAAAGAATTGGCACAACCAATTAGTAACTACACTTCAATGTCGAAAACCGCACAGGTGTATTCATGCCATTGGAGGGCGCTGTGCATTATGATCTGCACCTATAAATATCTGGTAATACCTTGTTGTAATGACTCGTTAATTACTCGTCCTCGTACAAAGTTGGGTCCTGATGACCCCAGGTAATGACTTCGTGAGAGTCTGGCTTATCTAAAGCGCTTAAGATGTTAATGTCCAAATCGACTTTACCCAAGTTGGAGCTCTCATCCAATGGGTCATCGGAAACCTTAGGAGCAGGCAAGATGCTAAAGTTCTGCTTGATTCTGTCCTTGTTAGCGGTCTTGGCCAACACAATGAATCCTTGGAGATAAGACCATTTAAGCAAGATCTCAGCCTTTGGAACACGGTACTTGTGCTCCAATTCCAACAACTCCGGGTCATTGAGCTTGGCTCCTTGAGTCAATGGGGAGTAGGCCTCGACCAAAATGTTTTCCGAAACCAAGAACTCTCTCAACTTCAATTGAGGCAACCAAGGGTGCAATTCAATCTGGTCAACAGCAGGGCGAATGAGAAGCCCGTCCCATTCTAAAATC
Organism: Sungouiella sharkensis; assembly: GCA_030567015.1. Lineage (NCBI taxonomy): Eukaryota > Fungi > Ascomycota > Pichiomycetes > Serinales > Metschnikowiaceae > Sungouiella > Sungouiella sharkensis. Next base: position 58,150 of record JAJLRN010000036.1, on the reverse strand, counting down.
TCCTGGATGTGCTTAATACCAAAGTTGGAAACTCCGATTGTGTGGACCTCTAAGACACCATTGGAAGGATTGGTGACAAACTCCTGCAATGCCTTCCAAGTGGCCAATCTCTTGTCCTTGGAGGTCTTAGGAGAGTGGATCAACACCATGTCGACGTAGCCAAGATGTTTTTTGACCCTCTCGGCAATCTCGGCAAGCGCTTGCTTTGTTTCATCATAGCCATGTTGCTCGTTTGTGAGCTTGGTGGTAAACCAAATATCGCTTCTAGTAACATCTGAGTGATCTTTCAAGAAGTCAGCGATGGCGCTAGCAGCCTCTTCCTCGTTGTTGTAGTACACGGCTGAGTCAATGTGACGGTAACCCTGTTTCAATGCCTCATACACTAATTCGTAGGTTTCATTCGGAGGAACCGCATAAATCCCGAAGGCTGCAACAGGAATATGGAGGCCATTGTTGAGCTTGTACTTGGATACGCTTGTCAATTGAATGGATGTGGTTAGATTGGACATTATTAAAACACTCGTTTTATTCTATTTTATTTTATTTATGTTCGGAAGGTAGCTGGACGATCAGCATATATATACATTTTGCCACGGTGCACTGCATATTGGAGAACGCTAATATTACGTAATTTCTTCTTCATTGCTTCTCACGGACGGAGCATTAAATTGATGAAAGAGGCTAGCAACTTTGTGTTGATTCATTAATACTAGATTGTTAAGCTATTTCTAACCAGGAATGGCAAAAAAAAAAAATCAAACTTGAAATCGCTCAGAAGTTGTTGGCATTTTAGTAGCAATCATAAAGATACTTTCCCCACTTGCTCGCAGCAAGATTTGATGCAAAGCTGATTTGCTATCAATGCGAAAATCACAGAGAACCTTCCGGAACGGAAAGTCCGAAATGGAAAGTCCGACACGACGGTGAACATAATAAGTGCCATTTTTACGAAAAGGCTCAATTCGCTGAGTTCACTCAATTCGCTGAATATGCTCCCAGAGTCAATCCGTACTGACATTACATGAACAGTATGATTGTTGCCTGCATTGCCGATTCGCATTAACTGTGGAGCACATTAGTGGTTGGCAACCAGTTATTGCTTGTGTATTAAAATGACAATTATGCACGAGGGTTACTATCGTTATTCTTCATATTTCGGCTACGCTTTATGTGAACGCAGAATGCCAACGAAAGCAGAAATTCCTTTAAGAAAATTATATTTGTATTTTAGTCAGGCCAATCGAAAAATCGCATCTAGGGCTTCTTGGAGACAGCGCCTGATAGAAATCAAATCAGGGTGCTTGGAAAAAAGTGGCTTATTCTAGTTCTGCGAGGCGAACTCGGAGCATTCTGCCAGAGTGGTTATTGATCCATCCTTGCTAACTCAATTAACAAACAGTAAAGAATGTTCCGTGAAAAACCATTATTATCTCGCACCTTTAAATTCAACAAAATAATGAATGTCAAATTTAAGATAACATATCTCAAGTTGTTTAAAGCCGTTATCGAAGGTATTTTTATGCTTTTATGTGGATGTATCATAGTCCCGCCTTAGACGTTGGAGCCAACAAACCTGTGCACCTCAAGCTTATCAGTATTTTAGTACACTCCCCTCAGCATACTCCCATTCAGTATATCTCCAGTCAACAATCGCCATGTCCACAAGAAATAAGACATTATTGAAAGTCATTATCTTGGGCGACTCGGGCGTCGGAAAGACGTCGCTTATGCAGCAATTTGTTAACAACAAGTTCTCGCACCAGTACAAAGCAACCATTGGCGCAGACTTTTTAACCAAAGATTTAGTAATCGACAACAAAACGGTATCTTTGCAAATCTGGGACACTGCAGGACAGGAGAGGTTCCAAAGCTTGGGCGTAGCTTTCTATCGTGGAGCTGACTGCTGTGTTTTGTGTTACGATGTGACCAATGAGAAATCGTTAAACAACTTGGCCTCTTGGAAGGACGAATTTTTGATTCAATCGAACGTGCTGAACCCACAGAACTTCCCATTCATTATAATAGGAAACAAGATTGATGTGGATGAGAGCAAGAAGATTCCATCTTTGTCAAAGAAGTTACTCAACATCACTAACAACCAGTTGGGTGGCCTGCACTACCCAGTCTTTGAGACCAGTGCTAAAGACTCAATCAATGTGGAGACTGCCTTTGAAGTCATTGCCAAGATGGCCTTACAGCAAGAAGAATTGAATGAAAGTGCGCGTAACGACATCAACGACGACTACAATGATGCCATAAACATTCACTTGGAGAATGACGCAGGTGGATGTGCGTGTTAGTTAGATAATAAATAATGTTTGAAATACTTGTAGGGTGACTTTCCAAAGTGAGAGTTTAACAAGAATCGTGAATATTTCACTCCGCACTTTGCTACGTGGCACCATGTTCAACTTCTCTTATTGCAAAATCAGTTTCAATACTGAAAAAACATAATACATAAAACTTATTCATATTCATATCAGTACAATTGTTCGGAGAAAGTAGTCATCCACAATAAAGGACCATCTCTCACTTCTTAAGACAGGAGCAAACTAAATTGAAAACCATGTCAAGAAGCAGATTGCCAGTATTGATGTTGTTGGACTGCTGGTTGTTGCCATGCTGCTGTTGATATTGAGGTTGCTGTTGGTTGTTGTACTGAGGCTGTTGCCATGGACCCAGGTCCCAGTGAGAAGGAATATGAGAGCCCGAAGAGTTCGTGAAGTCAATCACCAAGACACCAGTGTTTTTTGGGTCTATGTAGTGCTTCAAGCCACTTTCATCGCACAACTGATCAACGGCCGGCTTCAACTTAGCTATTCCATTCTGCGAATGCAAACCTTTACCTACAATCACTTTCAAGTGAGACTGTTGCGTGCGTAAACACTCACTGATACGCTTTTGTAAAATCCACTCTGCTTCTTTCACATATAAGCCGTGCAAGTCAATTTCATCTTCTGCTGAGTCAGTGTTGTTCTCCCTGAACACGTACTCTGCCGCCTGTCGATTGTAGTTTTCTGCCAGCTGCAATGCCTGCTTCAGCTCAGTGCTAAGTTCATGTGCTCTCTGCTTATCACCACTTTTGTACGCTTCTTGGGACTGGCTGGAAAGCTGGCTTCTCTTCTGGTACATCTGCTCCGCCTTGGCTCTGAGGTCTTTGTAGGTGTTATCGGTGCTATGATTGTAGTCTCTTTCTCTGTCGAAGAGAGGAGCACCTCTCTCTTGAACTGAAGTCATTGTTTTTACTGGAGTACGAAATGTCCATTCAAGAATGTAACTATATTAGTGGAAAAGCATGCAGGAACCACCATAATTAATACTGAGCCGAATATGGAAAGTTACGTCCATTTTTTGTTCTGCTTCAGGCATGGTTTTGGTTACTCAAAAAAGGTGAAATGCATCGACGAAAGAAACATCCGTGACTCGGACCTCTTGGAAACAACACTGAACTTCTGTCTCGTTAAGTCTTCATATGCTAAGAGAAAGGCATATTTGAATTCGAAGGACAAGTTGTATTGGCGCAGTAATACTAGGTGAAGACGCTTGCATTGTACCTACTGGGCGATTTCATAGAAAAATTATATTCAAACTATCCTATAGTTTTAAAGTTACAGACTAGAAGCAAACTGAGTTACTTACTTCTTGGCAGCCTTCTGAGCAGCCTTGGTAACCTTACCGGCCTTGTCAGACTTCTCAACAGCCTTGATGACACCAACAGCAACAGTCTGTCTCATGTCTCTAACGGCGAATCTACCCAATGGTGGGTAGTCAGTGAAGGCCTCAACACACATTGGCTTGGTTGGAACCATCTTGACGATAGCAGCGTCACCAGACTTGATGAACTTTGGCTCGTCCTCCAACTTCTTACCAGATCTTCTGTCAATCTTCTCGATCAAGGTGTCGAACTTACAAGCAATGTGGGCGGTGTGACAGTCCAAAACTGGAGAGTAACCAGAGGAGATCTGACCTGGGTGGTTCAAGACAATAACCTGAGCGGTGAAAGACTCAGCACCCTTTGGTGGGTCGTTCTTAGAGTCACCACAGACGTTACCTCTTCTGATTTCCTTGACGGAGACGTTCTTGACGTTGAAACCAACGTTGTCACCTGGGACACCCTCGACCAACTGCTCGTGGTGCATCTCAACGGACTTAACTTCAGTGGTGACACCAGCTGGAGCGAAGGTGACAACCATACCGGCCTTGATGACACCGGTCTCAACTCTACCGACTGGCACAGTTCCGATACCACCGATCTTGTAGACATCCTGCAATGGCAATCTCAATGGCTTGTCGGTTGGTCTCGAAGGTGGCTCAATGGCGTCAATGGCCTCCAACAAGGTCTTACCGGTGACCTTACCAGACTTGGTCTCCTTCTCCCAACCCTTGTACCATGGGCAGTTAGAAGATGGCTCAATCATGTTGTCACCGTTCCAACCAGAGATTGGAACGAAAGGAACGTTCTTAGGGTTGTAACCAACCTTCTTGACGAAGTTAGAGGTTTCCTTGATGATTTCCTCGAATCTGGACTGGTCCCACTTGACGGAGTCCATCTTGTTGACAGCGACAATCAATTGTCTAACACCCAAGGTGAAAGCCAACAAAGCGTGCTCTCTGGTCTGACCATCCTTAGAGATACCAGCCTCGAACTCACCAACACCACCAGCGATAATCAAAATAGCACAGTCAGCCTGGGAAGTACCAGTGATCATGTTCTTGATGAAATCTCTGTGACCTGGAGCGTCAATGACGGTAACGTGGTACTTTGGAGTCTCGAACTTCCACAAAGCGATATCAATAGTGATACCTCTTTCTCTCTCAGCCTTCAACTTGTCCAAAACCCAAGCGTACTTGAAAGAACCCTTACCCAACTCAGCGGCTTCCTTCTCGAACTTCTCGATAGTTCTCTTGTCAATACCACCACACTTGTAGATCAAGTGACCGGTGGTGGTAGACTTACCGGAATCGACGTGACCGACGACGACAACGTTAACGTGAGTTTTCTCCTTACCCATTTTTACTAAATTAATTAACTGGTAGAAAAAAAATTTCGTTAACGACGGTGCGAATGCGGTTCTTTTATATTGAAGGAAAAATTTTTTCTGGTTTGCGGTAAAAGAAATTTTTTCGCTATGCGCACGGCATACGGTCTTCTATTGAATACGACATGCTTTTTTTGGGCACATGGACGATGACTTTTCAAATAAATAATCTAGAAATTTTTGAAAAAATTGAGTAAATTACATGTAGTAATAAACATGTAGTAATAAGCATGACCACATCTTGGAGATTGGGAGGAAAAGACCATCTGAAGTTGAGAGATATCCATTGCTTAACTACCAGTGTGCCAGATCGACCCCTTCGCGACATTTTAGATGCTCGCTGTCAACTTGGCTGCACTTCAGGTAAATGCTTCGCATTCGTATCTAATGGAGGGTAAGATGAACTTTGACGGTAGAATTCCATGGAAATTTTTGATTGCACGAGTATACACCATACTTGAAAGTTTTTGAACATAATGATGATCTTTGGACTGCATTTACATGGATGAAGAACATCTATGATGATCCATCAATGTCGCACGTGCGAATACATAGGGCTAAGCCCTAGAAACATTTTCTTCGACAAAGGTCCGAATCAAAGGTAAATGAAGTGGAAGAATTCAAGTAAAACATCTCAGAAAGAGTAATTTAGCTGTAGTTGGAAGTACAGTTTCATTTTAATGTTTTTACTTTGAAATGGAATTATCATGCTTGGTTGCGAATACTCCGAAGTCCGAATCCAGAAGTAACAAGAATAGGTGTTAACCAGGAACCTTGTTAACTTGCCCATGTACTGAAGATCATCTCTTATATATTATTCTATTATTTTCTGTTCTTCGTTGAGAAATCTGTTCATACAGCTTTCTTTTTGATCGAAATATACACAAGCTGTCAAAATTAATACGACTTGCATGAATCAATCTGAGTATACAGTGATTGACCCAAGTTGAATTGTCGTACGCATATAATCCATTCTACATCCTAAACCTGACGGAGAATATAATTATGTATGCATTGTACTAAACCCGAGATCTCCTTAATCTCTTTGATGATCTTTCCGAGGTTCCCTCGAGTTTCTTCATTAGCTCTTGTTTGCTATTGATAGAATCTTGATTAACATATCCAACTTGGGTAAGTAGATCGTCATTGTCAAATGTATCATCTGGACCACCCTTGTTCGCCAAAGTGTCATCTGGTGTCTCTTCTCTGGCTCGTTTTAATTTTTCTGTAAGCGACTCACCTCCTCCGACTAATCTTCCGTACTTTTGTTTATCTTTACTCTTGCGTGGGGATGGAAGTTGCACAGACTCTTCTTCATTGTCCTCATCTGGTTTTCGCTGAGTCAGAAAGTTATTACTCATTTTGCGAACAAAATCTAAAAGCGTGGTGGGTCTTGCCATTGCTTGAGGAGCAAAAATGCACCACGATAAATCAAGAATATCAGGCATTTGTAGATGCGCTTTCCCAGCCAGCCTCTCGATCATTTCCCAGAGGTAAGCAATTGAAACAATTGGAATATTCCACTTCTTTGCAGCATTGATCTTGTTCTTGGATGACAATGTTGCCACTGATTTCGAATCCTCTCCATTGGAATACACCGGGCAATTTATAATGTCTTTATGCTTGTAATCGAAGAGCGCCGGACTGTTCTTCAAAAATGCGGTCTTGAACAAATTGATATTGATTATTAAAAGGTCACGATTGGCGTTGAGAACCTCACAATACTCAAGGTTGAGATATCCGATTAGCTTCTCAATGTGTAGTAGTTCTACCCCAGTGAATCCAGAAATGCACACTTTGTATCGTGTAGCCAGTGGAACAAGTCCTTGTAAGGGCTTTGACCACGCATCATGACGAAGTTGATTATAGAAAATGCTCCTTTCGATGAACCAATCCGTCACAATTTGGACGTCCTTACTGTTGACCCTCCGTTTCAAAGAACTGGGGAGCGCCAGAAGCATAAGGTTGGCTTGCGGCCCGTTTTTAACGAGGAGCAAAATGTGTGTTATCGTTTCGTCATCACCAGATTCGGCAATCTCTCCCTGATGCGATTCCGCAACATTCTTGAGCACCTTCTGTTGAGGAATGGAATATCCAACTGGTAAGAACTTGAAACCCAGAAACAACGGGCTTACTGACGGTTCAGCGTTGGATGTAGCAACTTTTTTGTCTTCATTTGTACCATTTTGAGTATCAAGTTCGTCACCAGAACCTTGATCATCCCAGGTACTGTCTCTTATTAATTTTGCAGTATGAGACCTTGTATTTTCCATGATGGAACTCCAGATCTCCAGCGACTTTTTCAAAGGAGCCCGCTCCTTTCGCTCAGGCTCTTTGGTGACTTTGGACTCTTCTAGCCGCCAAGAATAGAGCTTCTTCCACACAAATGATCCGTTATTGTAGAGATTGGCAACTTCAGCACTCACGACGTAATCATCCAAGTCGAGCGCTGCTCCTCGAAGACAAGAGTCGTAGACCCAAAGTGGATGCACAGCTGGCGTTCCCCATTGCTTTGCCATGGTGTACCGTCGCCCTGCCGTGTCAGTCCCCACGAGCACGTTGCAAGCTGGAGTTAACGTGGTGCTCACTTTAGCACCCATCAGCGTCATTACACCTATAATCTCGTCGGCCAGAAACGCGTCTGTCACACGATGGTCTGGCAAAGCACCAGATGGAGGTGTCCTGAATTTCTCTCCAAACAATCTCAGCACGTCTTGGGGTGACGGCCTTTCCACGCGAGCTATACATACAACGAACGACGAGAATACTGGGAGAATTCGACTACTCAACTCGAGATCGGTATCGTGACCAGCCACCCAGCGGGAATGTATGTCCACGATGGCATCTATCGGTAGGAAAGTGATGTCATGGCGGTATCGAATAGAGTATCTGTACTTCTCTGTATTTCTGTTTCCCACCACTAGGTACTTGACCAGACTCATGAGGTCAGTGTAGTGTATTCCACCCAAAGCAACAATTTTATCGGCAACATCGTGACGCTGAGACGACTGGATGCCCGTGCAACAAAATGTAAGCCCATGGAATGGTTTGGTCATACAAACTAGAATAACGTATCAATGACTATGTATTGTGAATGGATCTGTGGGTGCAGGAGAGTTGATTTGGAGATGTAGAAGGTAATTGGCAGCCACTATGGAGGACGTCTTGATGAACGTTAAAGAAAAGCATTTCGCAAGAAATTACCTATTAAAAGGGTGAACGGAAAATCTTTAAGAGTTTCTCAGTCACCTGAGGTTATACTATCTTGAATATCATAACTTACTCCCAGCACTTATGTCGCGGGAGCTGGGAGTACGAAGACGTCAAAACAATTCTGGATAGAAAGTCCGCAAAAGGTAGCCAAAGGATGATATGATAAGTCAAGAGAGAACGAGAAGAGATTCGCATAGATTATTTAGTGTAATAAGACTAAGCTTCAGAGTATCCCCAGATTACACTCTCACACAGTCGGTCTCAACTTGAAGTCCAGCTTGATCTCATCAGTTCTCTGTTCAAAGACGTCGTAACATGAAATTGAAAGTTGGCGAACGTCACTGCTATGTGTATGAGCAAGATGAAGAGAGTAAACATAACACCATGGAAGTTTTATTTACTTTTTTGCACCCATGAATCAAAGTTATGAGGATCTCGCGATGTTAAAAAATCAGAATGATACTGTGGTGTCGGAGCTTGCCTTTTTCAAATAGCCGAATCTCCAACTGGACACTTTAATGAATCCAACGAAATCACAGTGGATGTAAAATCTAGAGAGGCAGAGTGTTATACTGAGGTCAGAATTAAACATAACAAAAAAAAGCCTTTCTGGAGAGCCATAGCAAAGATATCACAGTGAATGCAAAATCGAGAAACAAAGAATTGTTTACTAGGACTGGAAAGAAAACAAACCATTAAAGCCATTCAGGAAAGCCATAAGTGAGAGCTAAGCAAGTGGGGACATGCCAGCATCCAGAAAAGAACCAATAGAAAACAAAAAAAAAACTGTAAACATGTCAAAATGCCAGCACTAAGCATCCGCAAATGAATTCACCAACAACGTTTGAGGATGCCGCAACGAACAAATTAGTCAATTTGATATGATTGTAGACAAAAGAGGAATCAACCATTTCTCGCAACGGATCAGAATTGGTAAGTTCCGTTCCTCTTTGAGTAAGTCAAAAAGATCAGAGAGTCATAATCTACACATAGCACACATGTTGCACCTTTCTCACATGTTGCACCTTTCACACATGTTGCACCTCTCACACATGTTACACCTCACACATCCCAAATTTTGTGCCAATTGGGTTAGTAGCTCGTAGAATGGGGCAAGAAACGTGAGAGGCAGTCGGTTCTTACCTTGAATCCGTAAAAGCTTCGCGCTAATAGAGATCCGCCATGCACAGCCCAAATTCAACAGGAAAAGCGAAATAGGAAGTCCTCCGCCGCTTTTCCCAACCATGGTCAGGTAACACTAACAAAAACACCATAAACGAACGACATAAATCTACCATAGATACTGGCCAAAAAGCGGGCGGCGTGTTTTAAATCATCCGCAGAGCACTCAGAATGAGGCACTCGAACCATGACCGCAACTTAGGCCCACTAGACCGAGGTAAACATGGAATCAAGTAAGGCAAGATCACCAGCCGCAAGAGACAATTGTGGACAGAGCTCTACGTACAAGAATGACCAAGAATATCCAGGAATATCCAAGAACGACCAAGGATATACAGGAATATCCAATAATTTCCAATAATATACAGGAATATCTAGGAACAACCAGGACTAACCAATCATATCCAGGAATATCTAGGAGTAACCAGGACTAATCAATAATATCCAGGACTAACCAAGAATATCCATGTATAACCAGCAGGTGAGAAGACCCAATATGGAGGAAACCAAGAAAATAAAGGAGGGTTTAATGAAACCGAACATATTACACACACAGAATACCCACATGCCCGAAATTTGCGCAACCATGAACAAGTGTACCCTCGAAGAAATCCCGTGGAATCGTAAAAAAGAATCTCAATGAGTGGCCATCCACACTCAAAAAAGAGTGTCACTCCATTTCGCCTGGAATGTTAGCTCCCAAAAGCAGTTGGTGTTAGAGGAAGGCTTCGCATCCAAATGGTCCAAATCGCATTGTAAAATTTTCGAGAGAACACAAATTAAAGAAAAGCCTTGTTTAAGCAATCCTGTCCACTGCAATGACCACCATTACTAACATTAGGTACCCCAATAAACTGTGCGCGCTGTTACCACTCGAAATAGGAGGAGTTTTTTTTTTTGGCCGACACTGTTTATGTCTTGACCAGAAAGGGCCAACCACAATCCCGGAAAGGCAGTTGAGCGGCCCATGGGAGTGTAACATTTCTTGCCTCCACCGGCGGAATTGCTACCCTCCACTGCAGAAGCATCTGTGTAGGACCTTTGCCACTTTTGCCACTTTTGACCAATGAGTCGGTGCTACGAGCGGGAATAACGAATGCAGTACGATCACAACACGACCCATGGTTATTTTTGTGAATCTTTTTTTTTTTTCTTTCAAAGGTTACGAAATGAAAATAAACAAGCAAATGACGTCTTTCTGCCTGGGCAGTTGCTCTCATCGTCAACGAAAAAATGTACCCTCATAAATACAATTCACCAATGGGCCGGCCATTACCCTGAAACATCGTTGAGACAATCAGTTACCGGAAAAGTACTGTAGCAAACTATAAGTGAGAGCCTCTCCTTGTCAAATGTCGCTGATACAATAATATTACGAAGGGTTAAATGTCCCAATGGTCTTTGTTTCTGTGCTATTTTTGGAATGTGAGATCACCATGCAGGTCCCCTGACTGATCTTCAATATAGGCATGGAAAGCCTTCACTTTCAATAAGCATATTAGGAGATAGATTGTTTTGAAAACTTCTCAGAGAATGTAGCAAGTTGGTTAATTTCACCCTGATAATTTCACGTCAATGACTAACAGTGTGGGTAGTCATACGATAATAATCCCACAAGTCAAAATAGGAGCCCTGATCTGCAGGAAGGCTTAATTGATGCACCCTGGCAGAAGATGCACCAGGTAACGAACTCTTTCGAACAAAAAAGAAACTCCGCTACATATATAAATACCGGCTCGATCCCTCCAACTCTCTCAGAATAAATCCCTCAGATTATAAAAAATAATTCAGTCACTCGCCACAATGCAATTCTCTACCCTCGCTTCCTTGTCTGCTTTGACTGCCACCGCTTTGGCTGGCTACGCTAACGTCACCACCGTCACCACCGACGTTACTGTCACTGATTTCACCACCTACTGCCCAGAATCTACTACAATCACTCTTACTATCTGTGAGGAAGTGTGCAAGCCAACTGCTATCACCGTTTCTAAGGCAACCACCTTGACCATCACTGCACCATGTGTTGTCCCAACCACCTACACTACTGCTTACCACACCGTGACTGACACTGTTTCTTGTGTGGAGTGCCACAAGACCACCCCAACCACCGTTGCTGGTCAGTCAACTGTTAAGTCGTCATCCAAGTCCACTGGTACTTCGGTTTCCACCAAGTCTACTACTGCCTCGGTTTCCTCTTTCCTGGCTGGTGCAGGTAGAAACGTTGCTGGTGCTGTTGCCGGTGTCGCTGCCGTTGCTGCCGCTTTGTTCTAGAGTTAGTGTCTAGATATATATTTCTTATTAACGGTGCGCCCATGAGTTTGTTCGAGATATTGGATGTGGGTGTAATTAAGTAATTTCTGCCTTAGTTTTTTAAAGGATTCGTACATAATACAGTTTTCGGAAAGAACCAAAAAAAATCGTAGGTTTTGATGGAAATATCGCATGGCAATCGGATATGAATTGTAAGACAAACGGGCCAAAAAGCTATTCCAGTTTAGCATGTTAGAAGGGCAATTAAGTGCCGCACGTTGAGTTTTCAAGCCCTTTTAATAAACCAGGAGACTGGTAATCAGGCCACTCAATAGAGATTTACGAGGCAAATTTTGGTTACATGAGAAGCAAGTAAGCGATGTTCTGGACACTGGCCAAGTGATTAACATCAGCAGCGTTGATGACTAAGTCCGCCAGTTCCACCTGTGCTGTCAAAATTTCGACCGAGTCCAAATCACCAAGTACCGTTTTAACCCTATCTTCGGTTTTGTCCAAGAGCAATCTTGCCTTTTCTTCCGAACGCACAAGTGCGGTAATCTCATACTGATTGTTTTCGAGTAGTTGGTATAAAATTTCACCCCCAATATAGCCAGTGGCACCAGTAATAAATACCTTTACCATTTGTTTGTCTCGAAATTGATATGCAAAAACTTTCTGGAAGATTCAAAAGGGAAATTAGGTGCAATTTAAATGCAGAAGGGTTAACTGTGGAGAGGAGACAATGCGAACTGTGGAATTAGACATGTGTAACAAACGCTAGATAATTAGTATCTACAAATGCAGGCTGTATGGTGTAATATTAAACATTAAATTTGCAAGTTTAAGTATTCTAGGTATGGTTTACGTGATCCTCAATAGAGTCGCCAAAAGACAAAAGCTGAGGATTATTTCGGATTCCACCCAATGGTTGACCCACTGTCAGCTCTGCTTCCTGAGTTAGTACCCCAAGGGTACGGAGTAAAATCGTTGGCAGAGAATTTGATGATATCTCTAGAGCGAGCTCTGCAACTTCAGTAATTTTAATTTCCCCTTTCTTGTCTAGAGTTTCATCTTTGCGGCGAGAACCATCATTTCAAGCGAGCTTAATCTCAGCAAGTGATTTTGTTATAGGTGACGGAGTCCACATAAGAAGCGAAGTAATAACAGTTCTTGCCACTAGGAATCGGCTCTTCTGCCAAATACTTCTGAACATTCAAAAAGTAAAAGTCTCTGAGGTCACTGATATGTAAATGAGGCCAGAAGTAGTCACCAAGATAAATTGTGAAGGCCCTTCCATGCTTTTTCGAGAGCGAAACTGAAGAGGGGATTTGAACGGAGCAAATATTATCATAGCCTTGACTTTTCCCAAAAGTGGCCTATGGACAAACAATGGCAGTCTTGACCAAAGGATTCCGAGTTTCGAAATTCAATACAATTTTTGTCCACTCGTCCACATGACTGCTCTTCAGGAAGGATTGATGTCAGATTTTGACAAAACGTCGCTGTAAAAGGTGTTACTTGGTCCCATTCTTTTTTGTCCAAAGAGTCTCCCAAGACTGAAGTTGCCGAGGTGAGAATGAAAGTTGGCATTTTTGATTGTCTAGAGAAGACTTAAGCGATAGTCTCCGCACTAAGCTACATGGTCAACATTGGCAGTATTTATGATGACATCGGAGGCATCCAATACATTTAAAATAGGATCTAGATGTTCCAAATTGCACTCAACGGTTCAGAATCTACATGCATTTCTCTCTGTCAACAATTCGCTTTTGCTTCGCTTCTTGCCAACGCAGTAACACTAGAATCTCCATCCGGAAGAAGTCGGTGCAAGTCCTCACCACCAATGAATCCAGTTACGCCTGTGTGCGAAACAGTAGTCTTTATCGATAGAAAACTAGTTCAAGAAAGTCTTAAAACGGGCCTCTTAGGCCTCTCAATGTATTGCTACCTGGAAACCAATTAATAGGCTTACGTGGATTTCGCAGCAAGGCTTACAAATGGCACACGCACTTAACAACGATTACGATCAACGGTGGCGATAGCGGTATTGGGTGAATCCGGCAGTGAAACTTTTTATTGAATTCACAGAGTTTCAGAGACTCGTGGTTTTCAAGTTATCAAGTGCAATCAGAAGAGAACTGCAACGTTGCATTCGCAAAGCCGACAGGATGAGAGCATCCAGTTTACTTTCGAGATACGGCAACCATGAGCGAGTAGTGTCACAGAATTCAATGAAGTTAGAATCAAATTATGATTTGCGTCTTTCAGTTCAACTATGGCTGGTGAAGAAAGTGTTTTCGGCTCAATTGAATCTACCATACAGTTACTTATGCGCATTTTTCTTGACGAATGTAAGGGACATGTTGATGTCAAACCAAACTAATAAAAGAGAAATGAGGAAAAGATTGAACAAATCACAAAATTAAAATCAAATTGACGACTTCATCGAACCAAATTTTTGCAAATCAATAGAATAGATCGGGCGCAGGATTGTGTTCTGTCCAGTGGTAAATGTACCCCCAGGTCATTCTCGTAGTCACGGGTTTTACTGCACACCGCAGTCAAACCAAAATACGTACCTAGTGGCAGAATCCATTTTTCAGTTACTACGGAAGAAGGCAAAAAACAAAAAGCTCATTGAAATTATGTCGTCGAGTGTCCCATACGATCCATACATTCCTAACCAGACCACCGGCGAGCAGTCCAACTCCAGGACTGCTGCTATTCAGGCCGTAAGTATCACCATTAAAGTGGAACCACCTTGTGAACCCTGTACTAACAGTTGATAGCAAATCGACGACACCGTTGGAATCATGAGAGATAATATCAACAAGGTTGCCGAAAGAGGAGAGAGATTGGATTCCATCGAAAATAAGACAGACAACCTTGCCATCAGCGCCCAGGGGTTCCGTAGAGGAGCCAACCGGGTCAGAAAGGACATGTGGTGGAAGGATATGAAGATGCGCTTGTGTATCATCTTAGGTATTATTATAGTTTTAATTGTGATCATTGTGCCTATTGCTGTGCACTTTTCCTAGTTTGACTCTAAAGTTGGATTCTAGTGATTAGCTTCCAGGGGGGATAATTACGAATACAAAATAAATGATATGTTTGTGATAAGTTCTCACGTAGAGAAATGACCATTGGATGTATAGCATGTTTGAGCAACATCAAGACGATTTATAATTTGTAATAAGTCATACGGCGCTGGTTATATTGTAGTGGATCAATCAAGCGTGCAACCAGAAAAGAAGTTAAATTAACAGCTAAAATCACGAAAGGCAAGAATCGTTATTTTGCAAGTTTAATTTCTTGCGGAAGCATTGGATTTGGGTCTTTATAAGATCTGAGATCACCAGATCAAGCATGATACTCTGTCATCAAACCTTAGTTTTGACTGCTACACAAGAAGAGAATCTACCATAAAGATGCGAAATATCCATGTTCATTTAACTTACTACCTAGTGCTCTTCCAAAGTGGCCTCGTACTGCTTTGCATCCATCAACTCCTCCAAACCAGCAACCTCGTCGGCAGTCTGAGCCAACTTGATCTGCGCAATCCAACCAGCACCCATTGGGTCGTCGTTGATCAATTGGGGCTTGCTCTCCAAGATATCATTAACAGCAATCACCTCACCGTGAGCAGGACTGTAGATTTCACTTGCACTCTTGACAGATTCTACTGAACCAATCAGCTCACCAGCTTCGTAAGCAACACCAACCTCTGGCAACTCAACGAATGTGGTGTCACCCAATGCCTCGGACGCATATGTAGTGATACCAACAAATGCGGTATCATCCTCGAAAACAGCAAGCCACTCGTGATCCGGAGTGAACTTGACGTATTTTGGACCTTCCTTGAGATACTTGTAAACAAGGGACTCTGTATTCAATTTGAAGTTGACGGAGTTGAATCTTACAGCGGATCTAAATGGGTTGACCCTGAATTGATTGCCCCTGAGGGTTTGTCTAGCCAAAGTTCTCAACATAATGGCAGCGATAGTAGGAATAGGCAAGGTTACATAGAAGAGATAATGGAGTAGTTTTATAGGAGGGTGCGGAACCGAGTCACCTAAAAATCGCACTGACTGACTCTGACGCGGTTAGAGTCTAACTTTTGACAGCTTAAATTGTTTAAGCGACAACGACCTGGTCGGCCAAATCGCATGATTTGTAAATCGAGATTACATTAATTTGTGGGAGGTTTTTCTCGCTCTTGTTCTGTTAAACGATAGCGAGTAAGCATATTGAGTGAACTATGCCAAGGGAGCGTGGGAGCGTGGGAGATCAGAGATTTAGAAAAATGACACCATTGGTAAGTCTTAGACATAAGTCGAGAGTTTTATTTCCAAAAATTTAAAAATGAAAGATATTTGAAACAATAGAGTAAAGGCCACCAGTCAAAATCATGAGATAATTAGCAGTTCCAACTCCCTCAATTTTAGTCCTCAAGTTGAACAACTTAAGAAGAATGCACACCAAAGAGTTCGCAATGTAGAGGCTAATCACACAGCATCAGAAAGGTTTGATATTGTATGATTCAAGAGTTTTCCACTACTTGATTGTAAACCCCCAAGACGGTTGATGTAACATTACAAGAGTCACGTGATTAAGCACGTGGAGATACAGCATCATAAAGCAGGGGGGGGGGAGGGTATCGAGTTAGCTTGTCTACAGTGTCATTTCAATGACACTCTCAAAACTTGAATTTCACAGATTCACGTGCATACATGTATGTGTATCACTTACTGCGCCAATAGCAATCTCCATTTCGGTCAACCCCCCAGTTCAAGAAAAAATTAAGTGTATGTCACGTGCTCTCTAATCTGGCCGATTCGAGAAGCTTCTCGGAGTGTCTAGAAACTGCCAATTTACAAAGTGGAGCTACTAGAACCCTGTGGAAGTTCTCAAGAACCCCTCATCTGTAGTATATAAATGACCCGTTACATTCTATTGATACAATCTTTTCTTCTAATTATTCACACTTGATTAACACTTATCTCATTAATCATGTCTAAAGCTATCGGAATTGACTTGGGTACCACATACTCCTGTGTGGCACACTTTACTAATGATAGAGTTGAAATCATTGCCAATGATCAAGGTAACAGAACCACTCCATCTTACGTGGCCTTCACGGATACGGAAAGATTGATTGGTGATGCTGCCAAGAACCAAGCCGCCATGAACCCAATCAACACAGTCTTTGACGCAAAGAGACTTATTGGTAGAAAGTTTAACGACACCGAAGTGCAAGAAGATTTAAAGCACTTTCCATTTAAGGTTATTAATAAGGGCGAAAAGCCTATGATTCAGGTGGAATTCAAAGGTGAGACCAAGGTGTTCTCTCCTGAAGAAATTTCTTCAATGATTTTGGTTAAGATGAAAGAGACCGCCGAGGGATACTTAGGTGGAGACGTCAAGGATGCGGTTGTCACTGTTCCAGCCTACTTCAACGACTCCCAGAGACAGGCTACTAAGGATGCTGGTTTGATTGCAGGGTTGAACGTTTTGAGAATTATCAATGAGCCTACCGCAGCAGCTATTGCGTACGGTTTGGACAAGAAGGACCAGAGCACCGGCGAGAAGCACGTGTTGATTTTCGACTTGGGTGGTGGTACTTTTGATGTCTCCTTGTTGGCAATCGACGAAGGTGTGTTCGAAGTAAAGGCCACTGCTGGAGATACTCACTTAGGAGGTGAGGACTTTGACCACAGATTGGTCAACCATTTTGTTCAGGAATTTAAGAGAAAGAACAAGAAGGACTTATCTGTTAACCAAAGAGCCTTGAGAAGATTGAGAACATCTTGTGAAAGAGCAAAGAGAACCTTGTCTTCATCTGCACAAACCTCAATTGAAATTGACTCTTTGTTCGAAGGTATTGACTTTTACACCTCGATCACTAGAGCTAGATTTGAGGAATTGTGTGCGGATTTGTTCAGATCTACAATTGATCCTGTTGAGAAGGTTTTGAAGGATGCCAAGTTGGACAAGTCGCAGGTTGACGAGATAGTCCTCGTTGGTGGTTCCACGAGAATTCCAAAGATTCAGAAGTTGGTTTCCGACTTTTTCAACGGTAAGGAGCCATGCAAGTCCATCAACCCAGATGAAGCTGTCGCTTATGGTGCAGCTGTTCAAGCAGCCATTTTGACTGGTGACACTTCCTCCAAGACTCAGGACTTGTTGTTGTTAGATGTTGCACCATTGTCCTTGGGTATCGAGACCGCAGGTGGTGTAATGACGAAGTTGATCCCAAGAAATGCCACCATTCCTACCAAAAAGTCTGAAACTTTCTCCACATATGCTGATAACCAGCCAGGTGTCTTGATTCAGGTTTTCGAAGGTGAAAGAGCCAGAACTAAGGACAACAACTTGTTGGGTAAATTCGAGTTATCCGGTATTCCTCCAGCACCTAGAGGTGTTCCTCAAGTCGAAGTCACATTTGACATTGATGCCAACGGTATCTTGAATGTTTCTGCTTTGGAAAAGGGTACTGGTAAGAGCCAGAAGATTACTATTACCAACGACAAGGGCAGATTGTCCAAGGAAGATATCGAGAGGATGGTGTCCGAAGCTGAGAAATTCAAGGAGGAAGATGAGAAGGAAGCTGGAAGAATCCAATCCAAAAACACCTTGGAATCTTACGCTTACTCCTTGAAGAACACTATCAACGACGGAGAAATGAAGGATAAAATCGATGCTGATGACAAAGAAAAGTTGACAAAGGCTATCGACGAGACCATACTGTGGTTGGATGTGTCCCAAGCAGCTTCCCAGAAAGAGTACGATGAGAGACACAAGGAATTGGAGTCTGTTGCAAATCCTATCATCTCTAAGGCATATCAGAGTGCTGGAGGTGCTCCAGCAGGTGGATTCCCAAGCGGTAGCTTCCCAGGAGGAGGCGCTGCTCCAGGTGGTCAGGAATCTGGCCCAACTGTTGAAGAGGTTGATTAAAGGATTGGTTTGGATATTGTTTATAAGGAATTACAAATATAAGAGTTTTGGCATCAAGATAAAATGTAGACTTTGTAAACGTGAAAAGAGCTTCCTTTTCGAGATGTGCCATCTTAACTTGAAGAAATGTCTCAATTATATCACAAATGTATGATACTATAAACTTACACCAGATTACGATGTAATGCGACTTTACCTATTCACCTCTAATAAGATGCTTGAAGCGACTGAGGAGACCCAAAAGCTTATCAAGATCACTCCAACTTTTCTGTCAAATTTCCATCCATTCCTAGGAACATAAGCCATAATGAAGACCTGCGACATGAGAAGAGCAAGAAGATTGAGCTTCAAAGTGGGTGAAAAGTTCACAAATATAGCAGACTCGTTAGTATTTCTCATTACGAAAATGGAACTCAAACCCAACGAACAGAGCGAAAGTAATGGTCCCCCGAAGCAAGCGCCAAATGCCATTACAGGCATACCCATACTAGCTATAGTCAAATTGGATACCAAATCACCAATAGAGTTACCCAAGGCAAAAATAGTGGAACCCAAAATATCGTCACTCAACTCTAAAACTACTGAAATTGCTTTTATAATTGCGATGATTTCAGTAGCGAAGACAGATATCCATAACAACGAAAGAAGAAAACCAAAGAAGGATCCAAAGTAATTCCACACCCTATATCCCAATAAATGCTTTTCGAACTTGGGCGCTTTAGTAGGAAGCAACAAGACCATCAAACCTGCTAGCGTCAATCCCAATGCGGCGTAGATCCAATTTTGATTGATGGGACGGAAACAAACTATTATCAAGAAAAAAGTGCCAGCGACCATCTGAATGCGGAATACTTGAGTGTCTGATTCGAAATCGAAATCTGAGAATTGATCATCACTTGATTGTTGTTCTGCGAACTGGAAAGAAAAAGCATTTGACGAACTCACCGAGTACTCCCCAAACTCAATTGCCTGCTCTCTATTTGGTGTAGTCAACTTGAGTAGGGCATTGGTGGGAGCACATAATATGTAAGTCAAATTGGCAAACCAATATCCATCCGTCCCAAAATCAGGGAGGAACTGTTTGCTTAAGCGAACGAGCATTGACTCGTGGCTGAACTCAATCTCCTCTTCGATAGTTGATTGATGGGCCTCATCACCCAAAATAGGGTCCAGAGCATTATTATGATTGTGATCTGTAGTAGCCAAAGTAGTAGCAGGTGCTGTCAACGAGCGCCTGTCAGTTAGCCATTGTATTCTGGCCAGAGGAGGAGCAGAATGCAGATGGATGGAGTGCTTGCTCAACTCTCGAAGTAAAACACGCAATCCGTAAGAGCCTGTTTCTACTGGGGCTCTTTCCTCTGAAGCATCGTGTGGATGTCTTTTCAAAAAGTAACCGAATTCATGCGCTGCATCGAAATCCTCGTCACTTTTTGTGCTGAGAATATCAATTGAGGGTAAACCAGAGAGCTGATCGAAGTAAGACTGGTCCATATCGTCATTCATATGGGCCAGGGCTTCCTCATCAAAATGACTCATCATCCTTGCAGTAGTTACTTGTTTCCTCGTGTTTTTACGGAGCCAAGAGTGGCTGTATACTGCCACAATAACATACACCACGTAAACTAATGCAAGTACAGCGGAGTTATAGACATTGAATTGACCCGCAACGAGAGAAAACCAGAGAAGTACCGAAACGACTGTGTAGAACATGACATCCCTCATGAAATGATACTTGGGCACTTTGAAGGGGCTCACTATGCTTATGGACCCAACCACAACGGTGAGGATGAAGAGAGCTGCTCCAACCAATTCAGAGACTGCGAGCCCGGCAGAACCTATGTTAAGCGCTTTGAAAGTTCCCAAAACATCTGGAGAGCCATTTCCAACAGCCAATAATGTCAATCCCGCAAGATTGTCCGACAAGTCTAGAAATTTAGATATGGTGTACAAATTGGGGCAAAGATAGTCTGAAGCAGTGAGTCCGAGCGAGACGAAACTGAACACCAAACTGGTAACAATAATGGTGACAGAAAATGACTTTCTTCCAGTACAATAATACAAATTCAAATAGTTGACCATGCCAATATGGTGATCAGCAGTATCACAATTCTGCTTCACGAACAGACATCGATCAACGTTCGGAATAAGGTGTACATCTTCGCAGGTCAAAGAAGTATTTCTCCTCTGAAAGTGAGAAAACTGCAGCAGTGCTTGAACTCCCGGTAGTAGGAGTCCTAGAAATAGAAGCTTCCACCCAATTTGCATGTCCCCAAAGTTGTAGATGGTGCTTTCTGTTCAAGTAAATATGATCTGTGTGCAGTAAGCAACTTAAACAAACCCCAGTTTTCTGATGATAGTGATGGATATACCATCATTTCCAAGTAAAGAGAATCTTCAATGAAGAATGCTCAAAAGAATCCATAATCTCCAGAGGAAGACACGTGAAACTCTACCCCGAAAAGTACGAAGGGCTTACAAGACAAGTCAAAGCCGAGCGAGCAATTGATGAATACCAGAGTATGGTTCAAAAAGCTCAGAAACAGCAATAGAAGAAAAGATACTACGAAACATAAAATGTACAGCTAATCATTGCAACACTCCCCATACGGGCGCACGAAGGCAGTCCCTTAGAAATACACAAGGTATTCACCGATGGAACGCTGCACCCAAGATTAACCGATTATTCTCCAGTCCACCGCAAGAGACCGGCGCAAGCCGGTCAATACAACAATACCCCGATGGTCATGGGCCAGGAACGCCATAATGGGTTCAACCTCAACAGGATGCTGTAGCGTTGTGGGTGGCTGTGAAATTAGCGTTAATGAGAAAAGCTCTAGTGGCTTTTTTCGCACAATATATAGTCATCGGAACAGGGCGGGTAACCTTTTGGTTATTATTGAGTATCTGGATTTGGTCCATAACTTGTAAATTTAAGAGGGCTGGCGCTGGCGTAAACGGGCACTGGCATTTACAGGCATTCAGGCTTGATTGTGAGCCGAGTATTATTTCTTTTTCGTTTTATATAGTTTTTCTTGAAAGCTTTTGTCGCATTGTCATACTTTCTCTTGCTGCTCAATGGTCACAGTTCCAATGGGTGCAAAATGAGCATCTTCTGGATCAGGTGTGATATTCGACTTTTTCTTCCGCCTCTTTCTTTTCCTAGGTTTCTTCTGCTTTCCAGAACTCTCAGAAGGTTCTCCCAGATTTTCCTGCAGCTCTGTGCTGGTCGAAGTGTTGGAGACATCCCTAAAAAGTACTCTCGAGATTTGAGGAGTTCCAACAATGTTGGAAAACTCAACATTCAATGAATTTGTATTGAAAATACCTTGAAGCTTTATCTTTTTCATTACACGTAGATCTCGTTTCAAAACGTCAATCGTATTAAGCTTGTCTGCCACGATATCATACAAGTTCCACACTTCTTCTATCTCGACCCTAGATAACACCTGCCTATGAACTTTATCAGGAATAGCAGGCTTTTTCAATTCAAATAACTCTTTTTCTAATACTGAATTAGCATCTTGTAATGCATTTAGACTCTCAAAGAACAAAGCGATCAAAACTGCTAAATTCGTGGTGCTAACTTCAGCATTGTAACCAACTAGCTTTCGAACGTCCGCAAACGCTGTTTCGTAGTGCTGAAGAGTGAAGCACAAGTTGGCCAAGTCTGCTTCCAATTTGGTAGTAGCATTATTCTCAGCCTTCAAGCACACTAGGAGAGCCTCCAGCGAGTTTTGCATTCTATGTACAAAGAAGAAATTATATGATACTATTTGTAGCACGAGCACAAGCCTTTATGTTGGTAGCCTGAGGACATACTAGAAGAAAAGCCATTTCCTTTTCTTTTCTTCTGGCTTCATTTCGCTCATAAGCTCTTTTGCGTATTGTCTGTGAGTATCCAACTCCCTCAACATGGCTTCTTCCCGTTGTTGCTGGAGTCTTTGTGCTTCCAAAACGTGCCTCTCAGAAGGCCTGTTCAAAGCGAACTCACCTTCTTTTGTTCTACGGATATCTTCTGGAATGTAGTCAGTATCACGGACGTTTTTGACCACAATGTTGGCGCTCTTGGGGTGGTGCAAGTCATCATATTCCTGATCAGAGAGCCCCACAACTTTCTCTTTGATCTGAAGCCTGTACCTGTAGAATTCCGACATGACGTTCTCTCTTCCATCATTCCAGCGGTAGAAAAATGTAAAGTAGAATATAATAGAGCCTGTCAAAAACGTTCCAAACCATCTCGTTCCGGTGTTGAGTCGCTGGTTGGTGTCAACTTTTCTGAGAACCATATACTGGCCTGGGTATAATGTCGACTGTGGTCTGGGCGTGTAGTTGAGCCTCTTCATGGTTTCGTTGACCTTTTTGTATTGTGTGGGATTCTTTGGAATCGATGAAAATCCTTGGGGTGCTTCTCCAGGCACTTTGAATTCCGATGGATAACCTTCTGCTGGTCTTATATCGGTGGTATCATACGGATTATAGGGAGCTTTGGGAGGCACCCAGCCTTTTGGATTCGGTCTTCTATTGAAGTCGTCTGACATTTTAAGCCTGTATGATTCTGCTGTAAAGGTGAAGAGTGGGAATGTGGAGTTGGTGCTTCTTCAAAACAGCTCCAATGAGGAACTTCATACAGGTAGCCTTATTCGGCACAAGAATACGAAAAAAGAAGGTGAAGAAGAGATGAAAGTCAACCCATACGGTGATCTAAATCGCAATTCATTCATTGGACGATGAAAGTGAGCTTTATGAGTTGTCCGAACTAGAATGCTGTCTAATGCACCTCAAACATGAAATTATCAATATTACAAAGGTGAATCTCACTTCTACAACTTCCGATTTGAACCTTGACCAATACCATTCTTCTTTGGAAAAAAATACCTTTTAGGACGACCTCATGTAATTCCTTTTTCGGTTTTCATTTCTCTGTTTGTCAACTTTTATGTGGCATATTCTTCTCTGTTAGCATGCTCCACACCTTCATCTAGACCTTACGCACACTCCACATAATATTATAGTCTTTTTACCAAAACCTAAAAGCATTTTCGAGTCACTATGGAGGCTCTTGACTCATTACTCAAGTTTTTCTCCCTCGAGACTCTTGATACAAGGCTATTTCCCCCGCAAGATGAAACGAAGAAGAAGCAAATTATGAATAGAGCCAGCCAAAAATCTAGATGGTCGACGTTAGAGTTTCGATTCTACATGGTTGTATTTGTGGTGATGGTGCCATTGATGTATAAAACAGCAATGGATGCATCGAATGAAACCAGTCCCAACTTTCCACGGTTTGAGCACCTTCTCAGTCAAGGTTGGATGTTCGGCAGAAAAGTTGACAACTCAGACCAACAATACAGATTCTTCAGGGACAACTACTGGCTCTTGTGGGCGCTCGTCGGGAGCCATGTTGGTGCTAGGAAACTTGCCTCTTTTGTTACCCATCACAGGAGAACTACGTTTGATCTAGCATTCGGGATAGTTTACCTTTTTGCGTTGCATGGAACCTTCGTAGTAAAGATCGCTTTACATGTGGTTATCATGTACCTAATGGCGACAAGAATTCCAGATACTAAGGTTGCGCGTATTTCCCTTTGGATATACGGAGTGCTGACACTCTTTCTAAATGACAAGCTCCGTAACGTGCCCTTAAACATTGATGCTATCGACAATGGATTTCATGGAATTATTGAGCGGTGGGACGTGTTCTACAACTTCACCTTGCTCCGCATGCTTTCATTTGGGTTGGACCATTTGGAGAAAAAGGACAATTCTAAGTCGGATGCGTCAACAATGCCTGCCAACTTGGATGATCGTGCCAGACTTACTGCCCCACTTCCATTGGAGGACTACAGTTTTCTGAACTACATTTCTTATTTGACATATGCGCCTTTGTTCATTGGGGGCCCAATCATCACATTTAATGATTACATTTATCAGTCCAACTACTTTCAACCCGAATCTACAAAAAACGTCAAGAGGATTCTCATTTATGGAGCAAGACTTTTATTCTGCATTTTAGTCATGGAATTTCTCTTGCATTTCATGTACGTTGTGGCCGTATCAAAAACAAAAGCATGGGACGGAGACACCCCATTCCAACTTTCTATGTTGGGAATGTTCAATTTGAATATCATCTGGTTAAAGCTTTTGATTCCTTGGCGTCTTTTCAGATTTTGGAGTTTGCTGGATGGAATTGATCCTCCAGAAAACATGATCAGGTGTATGGACAACAACTACCTGGCTCTTGCTTTTTGGAGAGCTTGGCACCGCTCCTACAACAGATGGGTGGTGAGATATATCTACGTCCCATTAGGTGGAGGGGGTTCCGAAGCTGGAGGATTTACCACAAGAATAGCAAACTCACTCTTGGTTTTCAGTTTCGTCGCAGTGTGGCATGACATTGAGTTGAAACTATTAATGTGGGGATGGCTTGTTGTCTTGTTCCTTCTTCCCGAGATTTTTGCTACAATGTACTTCAGAAAATATGCCGGAAAACCATGGTATAGGCACTTGTGTGGAGTTGGAGCAGTGTGTAACATCTGGATGATGATGCTAGCCAATTTGTTCGGATTTTGCTTGGGTATAGATGGGACTACGGCTCTCTTGAAAGAGATGTTCAGCACTGCACAGGGGTTCCAGTTCTTCCTTCTTGCCTCGGGAACTCTTTATGTTGGCGTACAGGTTATGTTTGAGTTACGGGAGGCAGAGAAGCGCCGTGGTATTGATGTGAAATGTTAGATTATGACACTGCCAAATAACTAAAATTTAATCTTTTCATGAAGTACAAAGTTGCTTTGTCTCGAGTAGAAATCATATTGTAATGCCTGTGTGCAAACCAACATCACCAAATCTTAATATCCACGAGGGAGTCTTTCTCTATGAGTCCTCCAACACCAGTCCTTACGAGGTCTGAGATCCGAAGACTATACTCAGATCAACTCAATAATCCACAAGAATACCAATGCACTCTCAAATCCCTATCTCAGAACGAATGTACATTTATAGTGTCTCCTAATAGTTCTGTGATTCAGCAAACCCTATGCATACCGTTCAAACGGATATTCCAGCGGTGTCTTGTGCCATATATCAGGGTAGTTGACGGTAAAAAATGTTCAGGTAAAAGGTGGATCAATATTGAAATTACAGATGACGAAACTAATGATCAGAAGACGAAATACGGAGCTGAGGTGGAGCAATTCTTGAAAGCCGAGCAGGAACTCACAAAGTGGATGGAACGCACAATGGAGCAGCAGAAGTAACGGCATCGTCCTACGAAACACCCAAACCGGGCAACTTTCAAGGTCTCAAACTAAAGGACATTATACATTTCTACATAGTGCATTACATGAAGTCAATTAGCCAAAACGCCGGCCATGAGCCGATAATTCCCTAGCCATACTGACAGCCCAGTCCACAATGGGTAGTCTTTCCGGATGTCTACGAGCGATCAGTAAGTAGAACCTTCGGGAGGCTGGGCCAACTTTTTGTTGGATGCAGAGGCCATGGACTTGCGCAACTCCAAAAGAACAGTCTCCATGGTGTAGGATCTTTTCCAATTCTTCAATGTGTCAAACTCGCTGGTCAAAACATTTCCGCTAGCATCCACGCAGGGGAGATTGATTTTCGACACAAAAGTTACTTGTGGTGGCTTATCAGGGTAGTCTTTTCCACATACAATATTCAAAGAGTAGATTCTATTCTCATGTGTGGAGTGTGGAGGGCCCAAGATCGTGCCGTTCCAGTAGGTCATGGTGATATCATCCTGATTGGTCAAACCGTAAGAAATCGACTGGGCACCCAAGCCTTTTTCACCTTTCTCCAACTCCTCAAGCAATTTGAAATTCCTAGGTCTGAGTAGTTAGTATCATTGTACAGTCAAGCTTACCGAAAACATACATTCTTGACATATTGCTTTGTAGTTTGGAAAGCGGTAACTGATCCCTTTCGTGTAGTGGTCTTAAGATCTCTGGTGTACGGGTGTTTAAGTTGCATAACCTCTTTGACTTGCTTGTAGAGATTAGCCATGAGGTCAAGTCCCAACGAAATAAGCTTGTAAATAATAGAGAAGCATTTTGAAATTTTAATGGTGCATTTTATTTTTCCAACTCAACCCGCTGATTCCCAAAGCATTTACAAATTACGTTTTTTATTTGATTGCTCAGCTCGAAGAGTCTTCATTCTTTCTCAGGCCACGCAAATTGTGCAAAGTATGTATTTTATCGAGACGAAAGCTGAATTTCTTTAATTTTGTCATATTCAACGTCCCAAGTTCTGTGTGTTGAATTTAAGAATTCTCTATCATTTTCGTGGAGTCTCCAGCTGTGGACGTGCACAGAGGTCTAACAACAAACAGATCGCTCATAGATTGAAGAACACATCCATGATGACAGAGAGAAGTCTGCTGCCGTTTCTCGAACAACCAAGCCGGCTAGATATCGAGAATAGATCGGCAAGAGAGAAACTAGCTCGTCTTGAGTACGAACTCTCGACAGTTAAGACAGAGAAAAGGCTTCTTCAACAAAGCAAAGACTCGTCCATTGGAAGATATGAAGAACTTCTAGCAAAGAAAAATGACGAATTGTCGCGTTTACAGAACAACTTTGACTACGTGTTTAATCAGAGAAAAGAACTCCAGTCGAAATTGCAGAATCAGAAAGAAATCGCTGGCAGAAGTTTTACAGACATACAGTCCGAAGTGAAATCGCTCAAGACAGAGAATAAGGCGTTAATGGGAAAGTTAGAGAAATATGAAAGACAGTTCAATAGTGTTT
Source organism: Sungouiella sharkensis (assembly GCA_030567015.1). Classification (NCBI taxonomy): domain Eukaryota; kingdom Fungi; phylum Ascomycota; class Pichiomycetes; order Serinales; family Metschnikowiaceae; genus Sungouiella; species Sungouiella sharkensis. The sequence continues at coordinate 30,747 of JAJLRN010000036.1, read as the reverse complement.
CAGGCAAGTACGAGCATCTTCGAGCAGATTTGAATCGGGAACTTCAGACGAATGATCAATACAGAGACAGAATCAAGGTATTGGAGAGTGAGAATTCTCGCTTGACAAGTCTAAACGATGACATTTTAGAAAGAATGAAGAGTCTTTCTGTTCAGCTAGAGAGTAACAGCTCTCAGAAAAGCCTTGAGGATATGCAATTGAGGCTCTTATCTCTTCAAAAGACTAACAACCAGCTCCAGTTTAGAGTAGATAGTCTCTTGCAACAGAAGACCAGTGTTGAGTTGCTAAAGCAGAAGAATGCATCTCTTGAATCTAAACTTTCGACTTTGGAACGTGCAGAAGAAAATGCTGAGCGGGCCCAATTAGCAAATTCTGAACTTCAAGCTAAGTTCGATGAATACTTCGGAGTCATTGCATCAAGTGTGGACTCTGGAGAGTCCACAGATGCTGAAAGTTCCGTTATTGATTTTGTGCAAAGATTCAAACAGCTTCAGAACAGAAATCTCGTTTTGTTTGATAAACTAAATGAGACGCAATCAAGATGCAACCAGTTGGAAGAAGACAATCAGAGATTGAGTGAAATGGTGGAGCAGGAGCTCAAACCAAAACTTGAAATTCTGCAGAAAACGATATCACAGCAGGAAACTCAAATCAAGGAGCTTAACAGAGTGAAGCTTCTCAATACGAAAGAGATTGAATTCTTGCGAAACTCATTAAAAAATCTCGACAATGTGGCCACGCATATACAAGCCACAAAGGCATCCACAGCTAGTGACAGCGAGGTGTCTAAAGAAAATGAAGCTCATAGGCAGGCAACCAATCAATATCTCACAAATTTGGAGAAGTTAGTGGATGATTATAAGAAGGAAATCGAGAGTTTACGTCAAAACTCTCCCTCTCTACAAACTATGAACATTCCAACCAAGAGACCTAGGATTGTCGATGAAGATGATACCAGAGCAAGAGCTGCGAACGCTTTGCGACGTGAGAATCTCGAACTTCTTGCAGAAATCAAAAACCTTAACGACAAATTAAGTTCAGTGACGAGAAAGTTGGAATTGACAGAGAAGACCATAAACAGCACTGAGCACATATTAGAACTCCGTTCCAATCCTTTCTCTAAAGATCAAGCTGTCAAACAAGAAATGTTAAATCATCTTCAAAATGAAAACAAATCCCTCATTGCGAAATTTGTGACGAATAGCAAAGTGGAAAGCGTTCCAATAGCTGTCTTCGCGAGACAAGAGAATGATAAAGACGCCTTGCAAGCTAAAATAGACCAACTTACCAAGAAGATCAACAGGCTTAAATCTGTTTATGCTGACAAAAGTAAAGAGATCATTGCTGTCATATCCAGGTATTTCGGTTATAAGATCGAGTTCATCCAAACTCCGATGAACCCGAACGAAGTTTGCTCGAAGATCAAGCTTGTGTCTAAGTACACTGTGCTGAAGAATTCTGGACACGCGCCCCCGTATCTCATACTAGATGTCCATAATAAGTCTTTGAAAGCTAACGGAAACTACGATTTCAAAGCTTTGTGTGAGGAATTGGTTAGCCAATGGGTCAATGAAAAAAATCAAATTCCTTGTTTCTTGAGTGCTCTTAATCTCAGGATCTACGAGGAATACGTAGTCAAACCAGCTAAACTTACATAGAGGACTGTTCGTATAATACATATATAACATTATGCAACGGTCGAATGCAACAATTTTTCTGCTACTAATTCAAGAATTTCAGCTGGAGATTTCGCCAAATTTCGGTGATCTTTGACCACAGAGGCCCAAGTAGGCCCTTTATTGATGGCATCGAACATTACAGCCACGCGCTCCAACAACTGAGTTTTTTCATCCTCGATTCCATTTTTTCGTAAGAAACAATAAGACCAGCCCCATGCATCTCCATATTTCGGATCTGAGCTAACTGCACGATCAAACCACGATTTGGATTTATGGAATTTACCTTCCATCCAGAAGAAAACACCAATTCCCAACAATATTTGGGTGGAGTTATTCGTCAGCTTCAATGCATCAAGGTATGCATTTTTTCGATGTGACAGTTTCGAAATCATTGCTAAATTTTGCAACCATATACGAGGTGAGTTAGGAAATTGCTTCAAGCATTTGTTTATCATCTGTCTGGCAGTAACCATGTCTTTCTGTCTAATTTCTAGGCCGATTTTTTTCTCCCAAATGTCGTCACTATGAGGGTTGTGTAAAATTGCTGTATCCAACAAAGACCTAGCTCGAGCGGCAGCGCCAAGGTCGGTATCAATGTCAGCCAAAGCACACCAGACTTCAACAGCAGTCGGACATTTGCGAGTTCCCACAGATAGTACATCTCGGGCAGACATTCTATCATCCAACTCTACCAAAATCTGGGCACGCTGAAGATAGAGCCTGTAATTATCCGGAAATAAATCAAGAGCTTTGATACTGGCATTCAATAGGTCTTCTGTGGAGGCAAAATCCATCTTCTCAAAAAGACAAAACCGAAGGAGATGTATATGTTTATACCATATTCTTGCTGAAAGCTTCCCATTCAGTTCCAAAGACAGCTTCGATATTTCATATGCTCTTGCGTAGTTGGAGGTTCGAACTTCAAGCTTCACTCGAGCCAACCATACGTTTTCACTTTGAGGTAGCGAATGAATCGCATCCTCGAGAATCGATCGTGCCCTCGCAATGTCCCCTGCCAAGAGCCACATGTCTTTAGCAAACATCAAATAGAACAACTCAGTTTCAGGATTCAACGCGATCGCTTGTGAATAGTAGTCATTGAGTTGCTTTTGACTATCTCTATCTTGTTTCAATGACGCGAATAGTCGCACCCAACATCCAATGTCATTTGGATATTCTTTAATGATCTGTTGGTAGATATACTTTGATGTGTTTCCAGAGTGTTGCTCAGCATAGTGAATTAAAGTCGAAAGTTTATTCTCACCAGCAGGGACAAGTGAGCAGACATTTTCAATCAACGCCTGGCAAGTTTTCTCAAATCCTTCCGCTTCTGCTTCTACACTTTCTTTTAGCCAAGTATCAATGCCACAAGATGCCGAATTCTTCTCTAGCTCACTTATTCCTTTTCTTAACATCGATGAGAGTTTCAGTAGCGCAAGCGAAGAGTTTTCTCTTTCTTCTAATTTGAGGGCAGTAATCCATACTTTATGTTGCTTAGGAAGCGCTTTTCGAGCCTTGTTTAAAAGATTCTTTGCATCTTTATAGGCAGATAAGTTGATGAGATTGATCCACAATTCCCAATCCTCAGGACACAATTCGGTGGACTTTTGAAGAAGGCGGAGTTTTTCTTCATCATTGTTCTCCAAATCAACTAATGCCTTCCAGAACTTGGCATTTTCAGGCAAATACTCAAGTGCCTTCATGAGTATTCTCTTTTTCGAGACAATGTCAGCAGGGTTTTCAAGCTCAACACCAAGGAACCACAAGCTCTCAGAGCTCGAATTTAGGCTTAGGGCTTCGTTTAAAATTTTTTTACACAACTTCGTCCCTTCATTGGAATTACGGTGGATTCGAATACTCTCGATCCAGACCTTCTCATTATGCGGCACTTTCATACAGCCTTCACGAATAAATGCTTTCGCTCTTTCAAAATTCTTTGCTTGCTCCTCCAAACGAGCAGAAGCTATCCAGGAATCTGCCTTGTTGGGCTCTGTGCGTCGTAGCGATGCGAGGATAAGTCTGCTTTTTTCCACATCCCCCACTTGGGCATTGGATTCTTCCCACTGCTCAATCTCGGCCATTTTGACACTTGAATTATCAACAGACTCGATGGAATGTGAAAATTTCAGTGCAGGGCCATGCTGGAGGCCGCTGCCAGCTCCTGCAATGAGAGCATCCGGAGCAGCATATGTTCGCTGCATTTGCTGGTCCAAAAGTCTCTGTCGCTTGTTACGCCGCGTCAAATCACCAACATCTGGCAAACTTGCCCACTCATGCATACTCACTTTCGCAAGATCTTTTTTAAACAGCGAGAATTCCTTCTTTATGACCCCATTTCCTGATTCTATTTCTACCACACCATTCGTATCCTCAATGGTGCCTTGTGAAGATTTTTGTCGCCTCCTCTGCAATCTGAGGTCAATTTCTTGATAAATTCTATCGGCTTCTTCATCCTCGTTAGTTCTGTTGGTTGATTTGGAGAAGAGTCCTTCGTCTGAGCTTCCAGTAGCACCTTCGTCTTCATCTTCATTGCCGTAATCTGACTCGAAACGGACACGTGCAGTATCGGCACTTGTCGTAAACCCAGTAGCACCTCTACCTACTCCAGCAACATAGCCTGGAGGGGGCTCCTGATCAAGGAATGCTTTTCTGTCCATGATATAGTGCAAGTAGATCGAAAGGCTGGCCATAGGTCGTGAACATCCGTACACCAATACATTACACCATGTTTCCATCAGATGACAGAAGTGGCTGAACAACCAACGCAAAGGATTGCATTGCAAGATATTATAGCAACTAATAACTCTCACTTTTCTGATTCAAACTACCAAATAGCCATACAAATTACAAAGTTATCAGCACCCATATCGAAACCATCTCTATATGTGCACGTGACCTCAAATTTTCTGGCCCATCTCATCAGCAGGTGCTCATTCTATACTTCTACCAAACAATTTTTAACATGGGCAAAAGATCAGCCGAAGACGAAGCCGGGCCTGAAATAAGAACGGCGGCTAAAAATGAGGTCGGTGCAGTTCCATCGACCAATGGTGGCGAAGAAGCACTAAAAGATGATGACATGGGAGAATTCGAAGATCCATATGGAGATGACTTCGAAAGTGAAGGTGAGATTATTGAGTTGGACTCGGAAAACGATGATGAAGAGATGACAGAGTCAATGGACCGCAAAATCGAAGAGTTGGAGCAAAAAGAAGAGCAAAATGAGCAGCTTGAATCCACATTGTATTTACCACACAGATCTAAGCCTTTGGGACCAGATGAAGTTCTTGAGGCGGACCCAACCGTTTACGAGATGTTGCACAATGTCAACTTGCCATGGCCATGCTTGACTCTTGACATCTTGCCGGATAACTTGGGCAACGAAAGAAGAACATACCCCGCATCGATGTACTTGACTACAGCTACCCAGGCTTCTAAGGCCAAGGATAACGAGTTGATCACCATGAAATTGTCCTCTTTGGCCAAGACTCTCGTCAAGGATGACGAGGATGAGGACTCTGATGAAGATGATGACGAAGATGTCGACCCAATTATGATCTCAGAGACAATTTCTCTTAAATCAACCACCAATAGAGTGAGAGTTTCTCCACATGGTCAAGAAACTGGTGAATACTTAACTGCACTTATGGAGGAAAATGGAGAGGTGCTTATCTATGACCAATCCCCTCAATTCAAGGCATTTGATACTCCAGGCTACGTCATTCCAAAATCTGCCAAGAGACCAACGCACACGATTCGTGCTCACGGAAATGTGGAAGGTTACGGTTTGGACTGGTCGCCATTGATCAACACCGGTGCCTTATTGTCGGGAGACTGTCTGGGCAGAATTCACTTGACTAATCGTACCACCTCCAGCTGGGTCACGGATAAAACGCCTTTCTTTGCATCACAATCATCCATCGAGGACATACAGTGGTCCACTAGTGAGAATACTGTGTTCGCCACTGCAGGATGTGACGGTTATGTAAGAATTTGGGATACCAGATCCAAAAAGCACAAGCCAGTAATTTCTGTCGCTGCATCCAAATCGGACGTCAACGTGATCTCGTGGAGCAACAAGATCACTCACTTGTTGGCGTCTGGTCACGATGATGGAACTTGGGGAGTTTGGGACTTGCGTACTTTCAATGGTAAAGACCAGCCTTCTCCGGTTGCACACTACGATTTCCACAAGTCGCCTGTGACATCGATTGCATTCAACCCATTGGACGAGTCTATCATCGCTGTGTCTTCAGAGGACAACACTGTCACATTGTGGGATTTGGCTGTGGAGGCAGATGATGATGAAATTTCCCAACAGAGAAAAGAGGCACAAGAATTGAACGATATTCCTCCACAATTATTGTTTGTTCACTGGCAGAGGGACGTGAAGGATGTGAGATGGCATAAACAGATTCCAGGTTGTTTGGTGTCTACTGGTGGGGACGGTTTGAACATCTGGAAGACGATTTCTGTCTAATTTGAATGTCTAGGATGTTTTACATTGAAAGAAAGAAAAATAATAGAGATGATGTATAGGAGTCGAAGAATGAATTTGCAAAAGAGTATGGTTTAATAGAATCTATGTATGCATTATCCAAGGTTGAGCAGTGACGAATAAATTGTATCTTACAAGTTGAAGTGGGTGCAAAGTTCCAAAGTTTAGTACAGGATTACCCATAAGTCAGGCCTTCACACAAATTTTCTCTAGCTTCAACTTCATCGTCATGGCTAAGAAGGATAAGAAGACCAAGGAGGCTAAGAAGGCCCGTGCTGCTGAAAAGCAGAAGAAGAATACCCAAAAGGCTGAGCTGAAACAAAAGAAGATCGCCAAAAAGACTGGGGAAGAAGAAGAAGATCAAGACATCGATGAGATCTTGGAACAGTATGCTAAAGAGCAGGAGGAGCTTATGGCAGTCAAGGTGGAAGTATGTGAACGCCCCTCAAAAAGACTTAATCCAACTATGGTCGCAAGTCCACTTCAGGGAAAGAGAGAGTTGATACTTTTTGGAGGTGAAGTCACTAAATCATCGATCTCGAAGTTCTACAACGAATTGTTCATATATTCTATCGAAAACAACATATGGAGAAAATTCGTCTCGAAAAACGCTCCATTACCGCGTTCTTCGCATGCCATGTGTGCTCATCCATCCGGAATTGTGGTGATGTTTGGTGGAGAATTTTCATCTCCAAAACAGTCCACGTTTTACCACTACGGAGACACTTGGGTATTGGATGCAGAAACGAAAGAATGGGATAAGATTGACCAAAAGAAGGGCCCTTCACCAAGATCTGGTCACAGAATGTGTGCATGGAAGAACTACATCTTGTTACATGGAGGTTTTCGTGACTTGGGTACTCTGACCACCTACTTGAATGACATGTGGATGTTTGACATAACTACTTACAAGTGGACACAATGCGAGTTTCCACCTGCTCATTCCATCCCAGATGCTAGATCTGGACATTCATTTGTGTCTCACCCAGAAGGTGCCGTGATCTATGGCGGTTACTGTAAGTCCAAAGTCAAAAAAGGCATACAAAAGGGTAAAGTTTTAACAGATGCATGGTTGGTCAAAATGAAGGCTGATCCTAAAGGAATAAGATTTGAAAGAAGAAGAAAGCAAGGTTTCACGCCTTCTCCACGTGTGGGATGCTCTATGGTTTTCCATAAAAATAGAGGTATAATGTTCGGTGGAGTTTACGACTATGACGAAAGTGAAGAGAACCTCGAGTCTCAATTTTACAACTCCTTACAATCTTATCAGACAGAGACAAACAGATGGTACAATTTGACTCTAAAGTCTAGAAAGAAGAAGAAGCAGGAGCAAGTAAAGGAGAAAACACGAGATGAAGACTTGGAGGATATCTTGAATAATATTCTAGCCAAGGCAAAATTGAATGATGATGATGATGAGGACGACGATGCTGGAGAAATGTCTCAGTTTGAAAGATTAAGACAGCTCGAGGAGAGAGAAGAGGAAGAGAACAAGAAAGTTGACTTTCCAATTGTTAATCAATTGCCTCATCCTAGATTTAATGCGACCACATGTGTCGTGGATGATAATCTTTATATTTTTGGAGGTGTTTTTGAAAGAGGTGACCAAGAGTTCACTTTGGATTCCATGTATTCTATAGACTTGAATAAGGTTGATGGTGTGAAGGTGTTGTGGGAGGACTTGACTGAGCTTGAAAAAGAATATGCAGACTCTGATGAAGAAGATGACGATGATGAAGAGGATGATGAAGAGGACGAAGATGATGCCGGAGAAGCTGAGAATGCACAAGATGATGAAGATGAAGAGGAAGAAGAAGAGGAGGAAGAGGAGGAAGAAGAAGAGGAAATTCCCGATCCAAGACCATGGCTTCCACACCCTAAGCCATTCGAGACATTGCGTGCTTTCTACATACGTACGGGTGCTCAATTCTTGGAATGGTCGATTTCTAGTAATAGAGATGCCAGAGGGAAATACTTAAAGAAAGCGGCATTCGACCTATGCGAGGATAGATTCTGGGAGAGAAGAGACCAGGTCAGAATTTCCGAGGATCAACTAGAAGACTTGGGAGGAGTTGGCGAAGTGATCGAGAAGGATACGACAAAGAACACCAAGAGAAGATAAACATGGATTTAGATTAACATAAATAGATCAAAAAGACATTATTATATCATCATGCAAAGTGGATTCCAACCTGGTGGAAGGCAAATAAAAGTTTCAAGAAGTCTGTTTGATCCATCTTCGATGCTCTTTGGTCAGAGAAACCAGTCTCAGTCAACACAGTCTCGATTTTCTGCTTGACAACACCACTAAAATCACTTCTGCTATCAACATTCATGGAGTCTGCATCTTGCGTAGCCAAAACAGCCTTGTAGTTTTTCTCCAAGATCTCAATGACATTGCTAGACTTGAAACCAGCAGCGATAGTTTTATTCTTTCTAACGAAACAGATTCGGAGCAAGCCATCCCACTCATTGAAATCCACGTTGGGACGTGGCTGCTTGACCTCTATTCTCACAACGGAAGACTCGACTTGAGGAGGTGGACGGAAGTTGTTCTTTCCCACTTTCATAATATGGGTCACATTGGCCCACATTTGTACATTTGCAGACAAACGACAATATAAGGCGTCACCAGGACGAGCCAAAAGACGCAAAGCGAATTCCCTTTGGAACATAAGAATCGACACTCTTGGAGGTTTAGGCTGATTAAGAAGCTTGAAAACCAAAGGGGAGGAAATCTGATATGGAGTATTCGAGATGCACACGTCAAAGTATGGAAGATCTGTCTTCATGAAGTCTCCTAAGAGGATCTCCAACTTTTTTTGCTGTGGGGTTCCGTGGACTCTTTTCGTCAATTCGGCTGCCATTCTTGGATCCATTTCCACCGCGATAACTTTGCGGGCCTGTTCCAAGATTCTCACCGTCAAGTTACCTGTACCTGGACCAACTTCCAAGACAATATCGCTTGGCTTGATCTGGGCCTTATCCACGATTCCTTGAGCGACCAAAGGATTTTTCAAGATATGCTGACCGAGGTTGGTGTTGAATTTGAAAACAGAGTTCATGTGCTTATCTGCAGCTACTGTGGCCCCCGATGAATTTGAGGCCGAGGAGAACTTCTTTTTAGGCGCTTTAGCCATTATTATTGTGGTAATACTTGGAATCTATAATTGTTTTATGGTTCATCTCATCGCATCAAGAGATGGTATTATGCAGTGCATATAAATGAAAGCTCAGTCACGTGATATATGTCGGACCATATCTCTGTGTCAAATAATTTGATATGTGTGTAATGATAGAAAAAAAGGCATACTTAATCACAATCTCTGATTGGAAAAGTATTTATTCGTGCAATTACTCTTTCGTTTTTTTTTGGTCGCATTCACCCCTATATGGTGCATGAAGAAGTCCAATCCGCTAATCCATGAGGCAGAGAAAAAGATAGCATGGTCGTTCTAAAGAGTTCATTAGATATTAAAAAGACCGTTTACACCTATTGATGATTTCATTTCTCTTGAGCTGTGATGAAACATTTCCCTCTGAGGTTTCTGATTTCGGTTTCATGCCGGAGAATTAGATTCTCACTCTGTCTGCACTTCTGGTGATTTGACACAAGCATATCGAACTAGAGCCAAGGACCTTTCCAAAATTCGATGCTTGAGATTAACAAGACTTTGAAAAGTATGAAAAAAATTGCTAATTGAATCCGCAGAATATTGTCGATTTTTTCGTGAAATGAAAATCACACTAGCAGAGATCAATGATACTTTTGTTATCAATGGTTGCAAAATGGACCCTTTGTTACACACGTGGAATGAAGTCAAAAAGATTTGTGAGGTCAGGCATGCGAGTACAGATCTATGCTTCTCGATAGTGGACGTTGACGTAAATTTCATGTTCCATTGCCCAAATTTTATTAGGGAAGACTGCCTAACTTTTGAGCACTAAAAAAAAATATTCCATAGACTGAACCTCACAGAACATCCTCTTCTCAAGAAAAAACTATCTTACCCAAAGAAGTCAGACACTGATTGGAAGGTACCAAACGGTACCATCAATGACGTTGCTGATGCAAAATCTGATGAACAATGATCGAGTTACCTAACAGGGTTTCAGAGTGTTGAAATCCTAGAAGTTTGCGAAGATTTTAATTTAAATATCGTATCATACATGGGATTCGCTACAGAAATCATGCCATACTTTGATATGAACAAGAGATTGTGTCAGTTGCTTCAGACGCATGTTAACCATGTAGATTACTGTATATTTAGACTACTGGAAGTTCAAGAACGAAGTTATTAATCAGATGCATCTGGACCATATAACTTAAGCAGTTCTGCGACAGAAGTCTTAGAAATTGCTGATAGAGTCAAGATATAGATGCCTTGGTAGTATATGTGTACAATTATGGGCATCGTTTGGAAAACACACTCTAATCAAACGGAGCAGAGGTCAGGTATTTGAAAGGATGTAAGGAATTCCAAAAATTTCATACTCAAATGTTGAAGATGGTTTCATTTTTTGACTAGAACTACATTGTTGAAGGCATAAAGTTCTTATAGCAAGATATTTCTCGAGTAATTGATGAGGTAAACAGGGGTAGAGATATATGTATTTCTGACGACGATCTCACGGAACATTCCATCACATTTACCAACAACTAAAGAATAGTTAGCTAAAGCATATGATTCGATTCTTTGAGTCAAACCGCATGTAGATTCGAGTTTGTGGACCTTTAGGAAATGATCAATTAAGTCTTCATCATGGAAATAAAAACTTGTCAACAGGTGTAGGCTCCACAGGAGATCTTCAATCTAATGACGTATCTCCCGATCGCAATTCACCTGCGAATCGTAGAACAGACTTTGTGTGCGACTCACTTTCCCTGGCAAGTTCCTTCTCAAGCGTGTGCCTATTCAGTTTTGGAGAGTTATTAGGGTAAGACCTCAAAAAGTTAGTCCCTCTAGAGAGATATTCGATTTTGGATCATTTGAGAGCTGTGGTCGGTCAGAAATTGAGCAAATGGAGGGTCTCATGTATGTTTAAGAGAGGTGTAATTGATCTCGTGCATAAATCTGTCTTTGACTTTCATGGTTTTGCTCTGCTCATGCATATCAGCCGTTTAGCAGAACAAACTGATGCGTAACCGAACGTGCATACACAGGAATGCATAAATCTCCTCAAGTCTCATCACACAATCATCAATTGAACCGAGACATACAGAGGGATAGAGAAATAATATTTGAAAACATTTTTATTGCTGACACTTCGTTTTCCTTAGAATTTGTAAATATTTGATTGCCTGACGTGAAAAATACATTTCGCGGGAGTTCGTAATTTGTAGTCTGTGCATAAGGATCTGCGATCTTTATTGGTTGATACGAGAATCGTCAGGATAACAAAAAAGGAGGCCAACTACCCCTGGTGAGCTTCCTTGCTGATACAATGTTATTATTAATAGCTGAATTAGCGAATTAACCCATATGTATCTTTTCCAGCTGGTGTCACTTTTATTGTGAGAGACGCATAAAAGATAATTGAAGTTGAGTATAAAGAAAATGTTTCTTAATTCATGATGATGGTCTAAATAGGTGATTATAGAATAGAATTGAGGTTGTATTAGAATTTCCACTCACCTTACACTTGCTTCTTCTTTCAAGTTTGTAGTTCATTGCACTATTTAGGTGCACTCAGCAAACGACAATGCTGGACGGAAACAAATCAGATTGCCAAATGACAGTCATGGCTCTATAAGTGCTAGATACGATAATTATACTTCATCATTAGCATGTTTAGTCCGATAGGTAATATCCGGTTATAGATAAGGGTATACCTGCACACAGGCCCATATTAACAAGTGACATAAACAATATCCTGACTACCATTGCACATACTTACCCAACCAGCGCTTCTCTTTTCACATCCCCCAGACATATCACGTTTGGCTATTTCATGAAAGAAGATATTTCTCTTTTCCCAATTTTTAAGTTGAGCAAGGTGGCCATGGAACGTCTGCTAGCAGCGGAGCTATCATGGGCGATCCGTCACTTCGAGTTCGAGCTACTCCAAGACAAAGACCTCCTAAATCTTCAGCACCCGCTCAGTCAGCTTGACACATTCAAAATACACAAGATATTCGATGACCTATTGGCGTATTTATCCCAACTCAAAGATACTCTACATCAGATTCAAATAGGAAAGGATGACATAGAATGGTTTACCGACAGCCGACCATCGGTGATTAAGATGCTTGATTTACAGAACTCCATATATGAGTTTGTTTCTACCATATTACTAGCTCCTCTGGTGCTAAGCGATGGAGTGCTCACGGCCAAATTAAAGGAAGTGAGTCAAGTACTCCTAGATTGCAAGCTGGCGCTATTGACAGCAAAGAAGAAGATTGATATTATATCTAATTTCAAGGAAATTAAAGGTCAGATTATTAATGGCTTATTCTTGGAAGTTCAAAAATGTATTGACATGTTTGAGCTGAGTAAGCAATGGGCTATTCCTCTTGAGCTACCGAAAGATATTTCGTTAGAGCAAATCACTGCAAAAATGAAGCTTAATGACATCACACATACAGGCAATTTTTCCCTTCGATCAGTGGCATTTCCGGTATTTACAGAGCAAGAAAAAGAGGGCAACGTCCAATTTGAGACGTTAGAGCGCCGTCTCGATCCTATTAATGTGGCGATGGATTTCCTTGGACAGAGAGTGCGAAGCTTCAACACAATATGTGACTCAGTTTTTCCTGGTGCTATTATTGAGCTAAACAGAGACTTTAACAGGCTTCGAAAATTGTGGGAACATCTATTAACCGAATTTGTCTCTCTTAAGAAGCATGCAATAGATACTCGTTGGAACAGTCTTTTCCTCTTTCTTATCGAAGACATTCTGCAAAAGAGTTTATTGATGATTACAGAGATCCAGGAAGATCATTCCATGGGTTCGTTTTTCATTTCTGATGAGCTTGGCTCCACATTCAAGACTTGTTCCAATGCTATAACACTCATCCACAAAGCGTTCTTGGAAAATATCGTTTATGACAAGTTCCTAGCTCAAAAATACAACGATACGCTTCTTCCCCGCTGGACAGAGCTCAATGCCCTACTAGCTAACGACTTCCCAACAAGTCAGCCTACAAGCCCACTGGCAAGTACATTTACAGAGAAAGGATACCGGCCCATCAAGATGGCTCAAGGACGTACTCCGCTGGCGGAAACTCAACACGAGAGACCAGTATCTACAGCTTCTTTGGGAACGGGAATTGATTTAGGCCTTGACGTGAATCCTTCACCCTCGGTACCATTCAGCATTACAAAAACTGATAGAATTGTGGACTTGAGTATTGATGCAGACGCAGTACCGAAAAATAGTATTCAAAGGGCACTTTTGGGCCTCATGGAGTCTCAAGGTGCTCATGAGGATGATGATGATGCCGCAACCTTGGTCCATGTCACACCGGTTGTGTCTTTGGACGATTCAGGACTTGATGTGTGGGGCCGTCTACGTGGACCTACGATAAGAAAATCGAGAATTCCGCTTATGGCCTCGAACTACACTCGAATGGATTACCCTGTTATCAAGAAAACATTTGTTGAAGGATACAATCCTACAAAAATCCCCAGCATCAGCCCTTTCAACGCAGTATTCATATCCCCGGATAGAAGATCGCAGTCGAGTGATTCAGCGCGGGCACTTGTATTTGACACCCCGGTGGGAGATAATCATAAATCTTATGGGACAAGAAGATCATCAATTCGAGAAGGAACTCCAGAATTGGAGCAAACCGTATTGAAGAGTCCGCCGGTGTTCAATTTGGCTCAAACATTCAAAAGTAGACGGATGTCGTCAAGCGACAGTTCAATCAGTGGAGAAGACATCTTCCGAAGCATTCGGTCGAGGTCGTCGTCATTGAGGCTTAGAGCCGAAAAGATGTCACTAGTAGGATTGACGACTCCCAACTTGGCGTTCGAAGCAGGTCAACTTAGTGACTACTCCCCTGACAGGATCAGCTTTAGATCAATATCATCAGAAAGACCTGAATCGTGAATCGGGGCTAAATTCGATGACTTGCATCTCATCCAGCCCTTGCAATCTGCCAAAAAGGCATGGAGATAAGGCGATTTCTCTATGTACAACATTCCACATTATTAATTCACGGATCCTTGGATGGAGTCTCCTTGGTCTCTGCGGGCCACATGGTTTTACTAGTAAATCCATCTAGGAAAAAATCCCTGCCGAAAAGCTTATACATAAGACTATCTTTCTCAACATGCCATTTCTCAACCTCGTCAAATTTTCTCACCTGCTTGCCTTCTACGATTTCTCCCTGCTGGATCTTTTTAGTGGACTTACCGTCGAGTCTCCGGTACAACTCCCATCCTGGTAGAAGAATAAATGGAATAGAAAAGAGAACTAGGAAAATCCCGTTGTAACGTGTCTTCACCGCAGCTGGAGCTTTTTTCCAGTTCGGTTTTCCAGTTTCGACCAATTCAGTAAAAAATTCATTTTGTGGAGCTTTCTGCTTAGCAGCCTCTGCCTCAGGAGTGATAGGGTTGGTATTTCTTCCCTCCTTGTGAAAACTGGAAGTGGCAAACTTGCTAGGTTTCTTCATGGTTAAACAATATCTGTTGATGCGATCATGGCTGTAGAAATATTTACCACTCACTGATGATAACTTCATGCAGTAGCCGCTTAGATTCATATTGTCATCCATCGTTTATACTGAAGGTAAATACTTGAGACTATCGGCTTATCCGTTTGAGAACACGCAGTTATCTTTGTCTTAATATCACTCTCTCTGTTCTCTTAAACTTAATAGGCAGACTTACGTCTTTACATAGTTTTCCATAAATGAGACCATCAATGGACCGGGTCCCACGTACCCACACGGAGAGCGACATATCTGCCACATTTCACTTTAAATAATTAATAGAGTAATCTACAAAGTTGCATGATCATCCTTGCACTCAACATACCCCTAATACTCTCAATACCATGTAGTATTAGATTGTTTCTATTAGTTGTCTGCAAGGCGGTAAAATGTCTATAGGAGATTTTATCATTACCGCACTGATGGTCATATACATCAGTACCTCTCAGACTCTCAGATTCAATAATGGCATTTCCAAATATAGCCAAAACGTGCAGGATATGATCAACAGTCGACAAGAACTGATCCAGTAATTTTCAGTGTGCACTTCGAGTCTAGAGAAGCAGAACTGGAAAAAGAATAGTCAAAATGGTCAGTAAGTTTAATCCTAATTCGGCCTCAAATTACTCAAAGCTAGCAAATGTTACCTACACCTATGGTACTGCTGGCTTCAGAATGAAGGCCGATTTGTTGGACTACGTGAACTACACAGTTGGAATCCTCGCAGCATTGAGATCCAAATACTTGGGTGGCAAGACTGTGGGTGTCATGATTACTGCTTCACATAATCCCCCAGCAGATAACGGTGTGAAAGTTGTGGACCCAATGGGAAGCATGTTGGAAGCTTCTTGGGAACTGCATGCCACGACTTTTGCCAATGCTAGCCACGACAACTTACAAGCTGTATTCGACGAGCTTGTATCTAAGTTGAACATCAATCTTGACATTCCAGCATCCGTTGTTGTGGCAAGAGATTCTAGAGAATCTTCGCCAAGATTGAGCAAGGCCACCATTGACGGAATCAGCGTTGTGCCAAATGTGAAGGTCGAAGACTACGGCTTGTTCACCACTCCTGAGTTGCATTATATTACCCGTACGCGTAATGATGAGAAGTTTGGAGAGTGCCTGGAGACTGGCTACTTTAAGAAATTGGCAGACTCGTTCAAGGGCATTTTTCAAGGTAACGGTGAAAGTATTGACATTACTATCGATTCAGCTAACGGAGTTGGTGCACCTAAGGTGAAAACACTTCTCTCACAGTATCTCTCGGACGAGATTTCGTACACTCTTGTAAACAACGACTATGAGCATCCAGAAAAACTCAACTTCAATTGCGGTGCCGATTATGTCAAAACTAATCAAAAGCTTCCTCAAGGTGTGGACGCGATTTCAAACAAATTGTACGGATCTTTTGATGGTGATGCTGACAGATTGGTTCATTACTATCAAGACCAGAGCGGAGTCTTTAAGTTGTTGGATGGTGATAAGATTGCAACGTTGATTGCGTTGTTCTTGCAGAGACTACTTGCAAAGATTGACACCAGCAAATTGAGCCTTGACATTGCAGTTGTGCAAACTGCTTATGCGAATGGCTCTTCTACAAAATATATAGAGGATGTTTTGAAGATTCCCGTTCGTTGTACACCAACTGGTGTGAAACACTTGCACCATGAGGCCGAAAAGTATGATGTGGGTGTGTATTTCGAGGCAAATGGACACGGCACTGTGATTTTCTCACCTCAGGCAGAAAATAAAATCTTTGGCTACAAGGGAGAGAATGATGAAGAGGCTGAAGCAATCAAAGTGTTGCAAGAGTTCACCAAGTTGATTAATCAAACCGTTGGCGATGCCATTTCCGATTTATTGGCTGTATTGATCATCTTAAAGTATTTGCAATTGACTCCTGCTCAATGGGATGCCGAATATACTGATTTGCCGAACAAATTGGTAAAAGTGATTGTCCCTGACAGAACTGTGTTTAAGACTACGAACGCTGAGCGGACATTGGTGGAACCAAAGGGCTTGCAAGCTCAAATTGACGAGTTGGTTGCCAAGTACCCTCATGGAAGATCGTTTGTGAGAGCATCTGGAACCGAAGATGCAGTGAGAGTTTACGCTGAGGCAGATACAAAGGAGCACGCTCAGAAATTGAGTGATGAGGTCAGCCAATTGCTTCAATGAAAGTAGTTTGTATTGTCATGCTATAAGAAATATGCAATTTATGAATGTATGATGATCTTCGTATTATAAATGAGTTTTTGCGAGATTAGGGTACTCGATGATATGTCAGTTCTCAGCTTTTCTTGTATTCACCGGGAGTCACCAACTTCTTCCCAAGCAACCATAATCCTCGTTTCTTCCTTTTGGCTCTCGCCTCGAGCCTCCGGTACCACAGTTCATTGCCACCAAATTCAGCTCCATTTTTGGCTTCGTACACAACTCCAAGTCCTTTACGAAGCATTTCCGCACTGATATCCTTTTTACCTGTCCATTTCCAAACCTGAGCACGAGCTACAACACGTTTGTATTGGTCGATTGAAAACGGGGTTATTGTCACGGAGCGCCCATTGATGTAGTTTTGTAGCCACAGCAAGGCTTCCGCCGAATAAGGCTGCGCAGGTTTACCGAAATGAGCACTTTCCGGTGCGTCTACCCCACAAAGTCGGATCATTAAGGTCTCGCTCTTCAAAACACTTCGGGCCGTGGGAACTTGGCGAATCCAGCCCCAACCCAAGAACACACCACCTGGAGTGTGGAAAAATCGGAAATTGTCGCCGTCTCCGACCCTAGTGACCTTTCCGTAAAGCTTCCTATGCCCATCTAAAATGTCTGGAGTCAAGTCGAGGTAGTTTCGAACTCGACGAACATATCGGGAATATAATCTGTAAGACAAAAAGGCGGCACCTGTTAAGCCTGCCGATAGGAGAAGCACTTTTGGATGCAAGATAGAGATCAGCTCTTCTTGAGAATCATCAGACATGACTTAATCAGCGAGAGAGGAATCTGCCACGATGTAAGAGTTGAAACAAAGCCGAGTGGCAATTAAGTGCCGGGTGCTACTATATTATTATTAATAATGAGATGTCTTAGAGTAGTCCACGGCGTTTTTGTGATCTGAACAGATCAAGAATTTGTTGACGGCGAATCCGTACACCATGACAATTTATCAAATCGTTGAAGAATGTGGTGGCTGCGAAATAGCATATCTCATTATTGTCTATTTCTAAGATTTCCCGTTATGGAACGGTAAAAGCCTTTACTTCACATTACTACAACACACTTAAAATAATGAAATAAAAATTAATAAAACAAACTTACAAAGGCACTCAGACCGTCATCGAGCCATTTCCTCCAGCAAACACCGGTGAAGACATGTTAAGCTTTCATCAAGTGTACATCCAAACCAAATCAAGACATCTACACCCTGCTGAAGGTATTTCAGATTCATATCTGTCCAATCCTTTGCCTTGGAAACTGCTGAGATATCGGCTAGGCGACTCTCGTCGAATCCACACATTTTGTGGATTTCCGCCTGAGAAAGGTCGTCAAACACAGGCACTAATATCTGATTGAAGAACTTGAAGTACTCTTGGAGAACTTTGTCGATCTTTTCAGCACACTTAGATGTCCGCCAAGTGTACTCTTCAAGAGTCTGATCGGTGGACTGAATGACGTAAACTGCAGCCTCTTTTGCAAGGGAAAGTTGTTCGAACCACACGCTCGTTTGAGCTAACTCTCGCCTTACTTTGGTCAACAACTTCAAGGCAAAATTGAAATTAAAAGGTCTCATGGTAAGGTACTCCTGACGAAGTACCTCATAACTGTTCGCAAGTCCAAGTCCAGTTTTAAATGCCTCTTCAAGAAGCTTCGAGGCAAGAACACAGTCTTCAAAAAACCCATGGAGGGATTGTAACTGAACAGCACTTATTCCAATATAGATTTTGGAAAATGTGCGTGTGGAAACATCCAAGTATTTATAGAGATGTTTCTCGAATGCTACTTCGTCTATGACATCAAACTCAACAGCATCCTTCAAAGCTTGGCGTAGAATTGATAACTCTCTGTCACTAGAAATAATGTAGAGAGAGTCCTCAGATTGGTCCAGGGAAGATTTGAACCCATGTTTTTTAAGGCAACTCTTTAGTGGTTTTCTTGAAATGGCTTTGTGTCCGGGAAGAATAAATATCGATGGATCACCTCTGGAAAACTCTCTGACACTATGATGGTCATTGAAGCCAACTTTATTCACCTTGGTAGACTCTACTCCATGTACGGATTTACTTTCAGGATAGCAAATGCTGTACAAGATCTGCATCTCTTCCATGAGTGGGAATTTTTGACGAGCAGATTTGATAAAGTCTAACTCCAAATCATCATCATCATCATCAATCCCCTCAACCTTTTCTTCTCCTCTTTCTTCGGCCTCCAGCTCCACTTCAACTATTTTTTCTTCATCTTCCTCTTTTTTTTTCTTTTTTTCCGCCACACCCTCGGAGCAAGATACTTGCTCATCTTCGATAATTAAATTTTCGTTCAATACCAACATAGAACTGAAAGGATCAGCATGCGAAGGACAAATATCATAAGGTGAGTGTACTTGAACTGAATCGTTTTTAATATTTTCTGAAGTTCGCTCAAAAGCTTTACAAAATGTCTTCAGTCTCCTTTTTATTCTTCTGGCTTTCGAAGCATGTCGTTTACATGTTCTGAACTCCCCAAAACGGTGCGTCTTTTTCTTTGTGTCACCAGCGGAAGTGGCTTGGGTATTCTTCAGGCTGATACCTAGTTGGTGACAGAAAGATGGTGGCCACCCCACAACTGACTCACCACTCATAGAGGCTTCTTTCCCTTTAAGAGTATCCTCTGAAATGTTTGTTGCCCGTGTGATTATTGCACATATTGCGGCAGAAACCCGGTAAAGTGTACGAGTCAAAGAAACCATCATAAAGTCTGATTCTCTGATCGAATAAATACGGAGTCGTATTTTAGTCAATCTCTTGCTATCTTTACTTATATCGTTCTATGAAAACTTCGATGAGTGAACGGCTGTTTGTGCTATAAGAATAAAAGATGTAGAAGATTCCCAGAAGGCTGCGAATTCTCACCACATTAGATGTTGCGGCAGTTAGAAGAAATAGTAGACGAGTCTTTCCCATCAGATCGCACCAAGCTTTTTTGAGTTGAAGAGTTATCAAAATATCCTCTTAGGGAATCTTAAGTCACCTAAATCTTAATAGCTTTTACTATTCCACTCCGCTATTTTGTCTTCAGCCTTTTCGGCATTTTCGCAGCCAACTCGACCATACACCAACCGCATGTGTAGGACTGGCATCTACTATTTACCTCCAACAAGCATTACATTACGCGACTTCACTTTCATTTCAGTAGAATGCAGATTTTGCCATTGTGGTTCATATCTTATTGGATTAAGAGTAGAAGAAAGCCCTCAGAGTATAAGTTTGTGGGTTACTTCATGCTTCAGAAGCGCAATTACTTGTATGCGAAGGAGCTTACAACCAACTCACGGGTGTCAAGCAAATCATAGTTTAATTTAACGAAATACTCAAAAAGAAGTTGTATTAATAATACATCTTTCATGTTCCCATACATCATTTTTTGTTCACTTTCGCGGTCACTCCAATCACATTAAAGCATAGAGGCCATAAATTTGTCAGTTAAAAGGAAGAAGTGGAATTCATTGACTTTTTACAACTTAAGACATGACTTCCATTACAAATTAAGCTTCAGATGACAGCCTTAGAAACACTTCTTTTGTTACTTTGGAGGTTTAGTTGCAAAATTGACGGAGTTCTGATTTCTTCATCGCATTCGGGAGCAGCGATATTCAAAATCATTGTGGTATTTCTAATGGCTAGCCGATTACTGAAAACAGTTCAAGCTTATCCAAAAGCTCAAATTTGATTATTTAATAGTGGGACTATTGTCTGATTTTCAAATGGATGATAATCGTAAACAATTAGCATGATCGGTGCCACTAGGTCGTTGATGAGAGTGAGTGAGCTTGATAATTTTATCCACACTTCAAAACTTGAAATAAGCAGTGTGGTTGTTTGATCAAGATAGAGCCATCTAATCTATCTACGCACCCTTTCTATGATGTTTAGAGGTGTATGGGAATAGTCTACGTATGTAATTAGCTGACGGGAACACAAATCGCTTCCAGTCCATGATGACAATACGGATTTCTTCCATCACAATGTCTTCGAGAGAAATCGAATTGATATATATGAGTTGAGGAGATACTTAGTGGGTTCCGAATTGAGAGAACATTGAAAGAAGAAATCAGAAGCATCCTTTGGCACATTCTTTTAGTATAACAACCTGGGGTTCTCAAATTTCCCCGTGCACATGTGAGGGTTAGAATCAAACAGCACCAATTTAAATGTTCGAAAACAGAGAAAAAGAAATAAACAATGAGGCGATATACAAAGAAATGAACTCATAAGATAAATAAATGCTATTCAAAAAAGAAAGAAGAATGCTTCCAAATTTTCCCTCAAAAAACACCCAAAGAAATGTAGCTGCCCACTAAGTATGTCGTGCGAGTTTCACATAGTGAATGCGCCCTTGCATGGAGAGCCTTATTAGGCGTTCTTGTTGAATTTTCAGGCTCACTACATGGTTCAATCCCATGCAGTAGCTGCTAATATTCATATTGTAATCAATCGTTTATCCTGTAGGTATATACTTGACACTATAAGGTTGTCCGTTTGATAACCTATAGTTATCTTTGTTATTTTCTCTCTGTCCTTTATAAATAATGGACAGACTGACGTCTTTAAATAGTTTCATTAATGAGATCCTCAATGGACTGAGTCTTACACCGTGAAACGTGGTAGAGACATCGTTCCACGTTTCACCCTAATAAATTAGACTGGTATGATCTCTGCCATTGTTCAAAGATCATCCTCATGACTGACACATCCAGCATAGCCCAACCTAGACCATCAAAGCCTTATTGCTTATTTATGGTATTGGATTATTTTATTCCGCTGTATGCAGATGTGTAAATGCCTGCATATCATTCACACATCAGTACCTCTTAGACTCTCAGAATCAATAGTTCTTATCACAGTACATAATATCTGCTTTTCAAATTCTCCACAAATTATTGCTGCCATGCAAATTGCCGACGGGGAATATGATATAGATTTGCTGGTGTTGCAGTACGATGGTCCAAATTCCGTTGAGCGGTCGCCACTGGTGGCGATTCGCTATGGGTTTATCCCCGATTCTATGGACCAGAAAAGTGCCCTTCGACTCTACCAAAACGACCAGGTATGCATTTTAGAGGCTCAGCTGGTGGAGAAGACGGGTAGAACTGGCTTCAAGACACAGCCGATCATCTTTGAGGGCGTTCCCCAGGGCCAAAGATTGGGACACTCAACAGCCTCAAGTAATATGGATTCCTACTTCCTACTGTTTGTTCCAGGACCGGAAGGCTCTAAACATTCTGTGGAGCTCAGACGGCTCGGCAACGTTATACGAGTAAGCAAGTCCCGAAATACCGACAAGTGGCGCACGGCGATTGCTGAATGGAAGGAAGGTGCATCCAGAAACCCAAGTGCACTGAAGAGTTTGGGCGGAAGCGTGCTTCCAAGACCTTCTCCGAAACCCAGAGATGCAAGTCCGGACATTAGTAAAAAGAAGACTCGTACTGCTTCGCAAGTGAAGAAGAATGCATCAGCCAAGAAGAGACCACCTACGGCAACACCAGAAACGAAAAATGACATAATCAGTGTTTCTGATTTTGAAGACTTGGACAGCTCTTCTGAAGATACGTTCCCTATTTTCGATTCAAGTGACGAGCCCAAGAAGGCTCCAGTGAAGAAGAATATACAGCCAGGCACAAAATCGAAACCACGCTTAATTTTCGAGGACGAGAAGACCACTAATAGTTCTGTCGGAAGCAAACCTCCATCAAAACCTTCGAAGACTCCTACGCGAGTTGAAAAAGCAAAAGAAGCAGAATCTGTAAAACCTACTCGCAAAGTTAGCCGTGAAATTAAACAAAATAAGTCGACGGTCCAAGCTAAACAGGAAGCGGAAGACATCGATATGGACGACGAGTTCAAGGATCTTGAGGACCAGCTTCAGGAAGTTTTGGAGGATTCCAAACCCGGTGATATTGATATGTCTGAGAGTGACGAGGATTCTGACAGAGGCTATGGCAGTGGCCCAATTCTTATTAGGATGAGCGATGAAGCCACTCCTCGTACTTCATCTAGTTTTGGTACATCAAGAACGAATCAGAAGCCTATGAGTCTACGTGAATTATACGGTGGAAGCAAAAACGAGGACTTGAGCAGCAGCGAAGAGGAATAAAGTTATTGAACGGGCTAAAGACTGACTAATATCGAGCATAGCTCCAGTCATGTAATACATAGTAATCAAATGTGCACTTCAGAAATTCTCGCTTGATGGGAGTCAGTACGACAAAATACAAATTTACTCTCGCTTGAAACTAAGGTGTTGACTCATATTGAAGCTAGAATATCCCAGAGTGGAAACCATCTTATATCTGTGCAATGAACGACATATATTTTCTCTCAGAGGTACTTTTATTGATATGGTGAGTGCGAGAGGTACTGATGCTATTATTCGGTAGTAAACGAGAGGTACGGATGTACTTACGACCGAGAACGATGGTCGGGATTAAGATGCCAGTATATCATATGAGAATGAAATAGGCAAACGAAAATCTTTATGGCAGATACAGTAATCTCTTCAATAAAATTGCAACCCAGGCTGCTATAATTGATAAATTACGTTGGGAAAAAACGTAAATATGATATCGGGCTTACAGGTATCTCAGAGCCGTGCTATCGATGTATCTCACTAAGGAAAAACTACTTAAAGACGTGGGTTTTCCCATAATTTCAAAGGGAACAGAGAGAAATTAAAGGATAACTAAAGTTTAGAATACCGATAGCTGAAATGTCTCAAGTGTAACATCTACTGGATGAACGATTTTGTTGCAATATGAATATATTAGCAGCTACTGCATGAACTTAAATCATGTGTGATGAATTCTGAACTGCACGATATGATTTAAGTTCATGCAGTAGCTGTTAATTCCATTCATGTCCGTATAGGTCGTTTCTCTGGAAGGTGTATATTTGCATCTGTTTGTTATACGTATGTAATCACCTCCAAATCTCTCTGACCATTCTCCAATTATGGTCAGACCTACGTCTTTATATATTCTTTATGGCTTGAGATCATCAATGGTCTGAGTCTTACTTACCAGAATATCATACGATATTCCAATGGCGCTTTCTCTTGATTCACCAATTATCAGTGCTTTCTGCAGAGTGGTATGATCAACTTCAGAGTCGTATGATCATCCATAACCCAACAAGTCCAACTGACCAAAATGCCGTAGTGCTTGTTCTATTTCATTTATCTGCAGGTCTGATAAAATTCCGCACTGATATACCCATACATCAGTACCTCTTAGACTCTTAGAATCAATAGTATGATTGCAAGATCCTCTACACACTCCACAGCGATGGTAAAGATGGTAAAGATGGTATTGTGAGTCGGAGACTTCTTGCAGCAAGCGTCCTACAATTTACAAATCGAGAAAAGAAAATATGTAAATTCCATAATAAAAGCTTCGAGAAAATAATCTAACTGCGCGGCGAAAAGGCACCGTGTAATTTGAAACCATAAAGAAGTCCTGAAAGAGAAATTTTATCGAATACTCAAAAGAAGTAGGCACAAAAATCTGCGAAAATTGCCAAATGTATTAAGTTCTTAGTACCTGATGCTTCATATGACAAGTTAATGGTGTGGTAATAGTTGGAACCGATGGTAGAGCCAGACCAGTTGAGTTGCTAGCCGCCCGGTACTGTGCGTCAACTTTGGTACCCCGACAGTCACAACATTAGAGGTAGAGGTCCGCCCTCCAGAAGTAACCGTTGCCAGACTTGTCACTGTAGTATTAAACGATCCCATCCATGGAACAGTGGTGGTGGAGAGTTCACAAGGAGTCTCCACTGTCACAAAGTGGAAGTGTAGGTTAGCCGTCCTGTAGTGACAGTCACTAAACCTGTCACCGTGGTAGTGAACGATCTCGTCCGCGGTATAGTAGTAGTGACGTCTATTGCTTGGAAATATTTTGAGTTGGTTGCATCCATCTGGTAAATATTTGTACTGACGTCGTTGTCGTTAAGATCGAGGAGAACGAAATTGAATTACATTCCAGATGGTTCCCTCTAATAGTATATAATTTTTGTAAAATATGCGTTAACCACTGTTAGTTAGTAAGAAGTATTCAAAATAGAGCTACACTTTGTAAGGTCTTGATTATTTTCCCAAGCAAAAAGCGGAAACAGAGAGGAAAACTCACCGTTCTGGTTCCAACAGCAATCAAATGTGACTCCATCTCCCAACTGACCTATTGCGGGATCATCCTTTGCCAAATCCAAAAATTTACTCGCCATCTACATCTGGATTAGAAGTATCCGGTCAAGCGTTAGGCAGAATATGTCTCGCCAGATTCTTTTTAAAATGCATTCTTCTTCTTGATAAAGATTTATCAGGTGATACTTTATTCGGTGAATCCATTAACCGTGGTATAAGACGGACCTTACGAGGTTCTATAACTCGGTCAAGAAACGATTGTAAAGAAGAGGAGTGGAATACCCGTCATATATAAGACATGCAAGTAAGGTATGTCCAGTAGATATTCAACAGCTTATTCTTGAATTAGACATAAGGAACATATCACCCAACAATCATGTCCACAAGAGCTTCAGAAATCAAAAACATGGTAGAGTACTGATCAATTGAATCAGATGCATGCTCAGACTGTGATATCTTCAAGTTTTGCTGACCATGTATGCTGCACATGTCTGTAGTCAATACTTTTATCTTCATTTGCTGACCTTTTAGAGATGTAAGGTACCAGTATTAGCGTTATTGTTTCAGTTATCCTTACCAAATCCGAACTAAAGTTTCCGTGAGCATAACTTTTGAGCGTTGAATCCCATGTTTGTTGCACATGTTTGCGATAATTATTTTGATCTTCATTTGGTGAACTTTTTGGGATGTGAAGTACTAGTATTAGCGCTATTGTTTCAGTCAGTCTTAGTAAATTGGAACTAAAATTTCCGCCAGTTGAATAAGCATTTCTGTATCCCAAATGTTGAAAGTTTGACTGCCTTATGCGACTGATGGGATTATCAGCAGAAAAAATCTCTTCGTTTTCTTTTTTATTTCAGATCATATCAACCAAGGGCCTCTCTTGCATGATGCCGAGCATCAATTTTGTTATTTGATTGTACTACTGTTTCTGTTACGATACCTCGTTCAGTCTCGGAAATTTGTGGGCCTATGATGTATGTCCTGCAGAAAATTCGCTTAGCCCTATTGTATGGGACTAGCATAAATGAACAATGAGTAGTACTATCTGATGCATAAAAACAATGAAAATTCGAGATAAAGTAAATGCTTAACGGTTATTCCCACGGAAATTTTAGTTTCAATTTGGTAAGAGTGACTGAAACAAGAGCACTAATGCTAGTAGATTACACCTCGAAAGGTTACAGACAATTTTTGAATTGGTTCAGGGAATGTCAAATAATAATGACTTGATACAAGATTCACATATGGCATGGGTGACTGAAATTTTCCAAATATAAAACTGTTCAAATCTTACTCCTAATGAAGCTTGAAGTAAGCCATCAATACGGGTATGAGACTCTCATTCTTACTCTTTCCGCTCGTTGTATTCGCTACTTCATTGATGTGCCAAATTCCCAATGACCTAAATCTTGGTTACGTTGTCCAATACTACATTGGTCTTAAAATGAAACTGGACCCTTTGCTGATTGCTGCTGAGCTCGTTTGGCTTTACAATCTCGATAAATTGGAAGCCGACCGTGTCGTTTACGGAGTAACCGACTTGACTTTCACTCTATTGGATAACTCTGCGAACAACGGCGTCGTATATGGTGAGACCATCACCACGCAGGCGTTTGCCTTGCAAATGACAGGCTATTTCGTGCCACCATCAACTGGTTCCTACACATTTACGATTACCAAAACAGATAATCTGGCCATTGTACGTCTTGGTGCTGGAATCGCTTTTAATTGTTGCGGGAATACATCCGTGAGCGCAAGGGAAGCAACTTTATTCCGTGACGATATTAATACTAATAGTTTGACTTCCACAGCTACTTTTTTACTTGAGAAGGGCTCTTCTTTTCCCGTGAAGATTTCATACGAACAGGGCTATCAAGCTAGTGCTAATGTTTGTTCCTTTAATTTTAAAATTACCAATTCCGCTGGGGATGACGTGAGTGCTTTTGTCTATTACCGTCTGAACAATGATGAAACGGAGTGTCCATACGGTTTACAAACAACCACTATTCTGTCGGCAAGCTCATTCACTCTGACGGACTCCTCGTTGACTACCGTGACTACTGGCAGCTCTACTTCTACTCTGGATTTCATGTGTGAAATCCCTAATGACTTAAATCTTGGTTATGTTGTCCAATACTACATTGGCAATCAAGTGAAAGTTTGTCCTGAAGGGGTTCATTCTGAGCTCGTTTGGCTTTACTTACTCGATGATTTGGAAGCCGACCGTGTTGTTTACGGAGTAACCGACTTGACTTTCACTCTATTGGATAACTCTGCGAACAACGGCGTCGTATATGGTGAGACCATCACCACACAGGCGTTTATGTTGCAAATGACAGGCTATTTCGTGCCACCATCAACTGGTTTCTACACATTTAGTATTCTCCGAACAGATAATCTGGCCATTGTACGTCTTGGTGCTGGAATCGCTTTTAATTGTTGCGGGAATACATCCGTGAGCGCAAGGGAAGCAACTTTATTCCGTGACGATATTTTTACTAATAGTTTGACTTCCACAGCTACTTTTTTACTTGAGAAGGGCTCTTCTTTTCCCGTGAAGATTTCATATGAACAGAGCTATCAAGCTAGTGCTAATGTTTGTTCCTTTAATTTTAAAATTACCAATTCCGCTGGGGCTGACGTGAGTGCTTTTGTCTATTACCGTCTGAACAATGATGAAACAGAGTGTCCATACAATCCACAAACAACCACGATCCCCTGGACTGGACTGTACACCACAACAGTGACAACTACAGTGACCGTTACAGAGGGAACGCTAAACTACACTGTTACTTCTGTCATTGTGCTGATTCCACTCTCAACCTCTACTGTGCCATGGACGGGATCGTATACCACCACCGTGACAGGTCCAGTGACCATTACCTCTGGTTCGCTGACCTACACTACTAGTGTTGTGAGTGTGGAAACACCATACTCGACGTTCACCACCACCACTCTATGGTCAAGCACGTTCACTCTGACGTACACCACGTTGACGACCGTAACTTCTGGAGGTTCGACTGAGACTGACTGGTTGGTTGTGGTTGAGACTCCCATTGGTCCCTACACCACAACCTATCCATGGACTGGATCAATCACCACCACCTACACTACTGCAGTAACCATTCCTATGGGAACGCTGACCTACATTACTACTTATGTGGTTGTAGAAACACCATATTCGACACTTGCCACCACCACCAGTCCATGGACAGGCACGGTCGCTCTGACGTATGCCATGTTGACGACAGTAACTAATGACGATTCGACTAAGACTGGCTGGTTGGTTGTGATAGAAATTCCAGCATACACAACATACACAACCTCATGGACTACATCGAATTCTGACGGTACAACGGAGACTGACTCTGGAATTGTAATTGTTACGACTGACAAAGACGGTTCATTGACAACTACTACTTCTCAGTTCCCAGCAACTTTTTCACCTACTTCATACACCACAACATGGACAACCACTAACCCCAACGGTTCTACGGAAACAGACTCTGGAGTTGTGATTATACTGACTGACAAATCAGGTTCATTGACGACTACTACGTCTCAATTCCCCACAAGTTTTTCACCTACTTCATACACTACAACATGGACAACCACTAACCCCAACGGTTCTACGGAGACTGATTCTGGAGTTGTAATCATTACTACTGACAAATCTGGTTCTTTGACGACTACTACGTCTCAATTCCCCACAAGTTTTTCACCTACTTCATACACTACAACATGGACAACGACTAACCCCAACGGTTCTACGGAGACAGACTCTGGAGTTGTAATCATTACTACTGACAAATCAGGTTCTTTGACAACTACTACGTCTCAGTTCCCATCTACCACCGTTAGTGGATTAACTACGTACACAACCTCGTGGACTACAACCAACCCCAACGGTTCTACGGAGACTGATTCTGGAGTTGTAATCATTACTACTGACAAATCAGGTTCTTTGACGACTACTACGTCTCAGTTCCCATCTACAAAAGTTAGTGGAATAACTTCATACACTACAACATGGACCACAACCAACCCCAACGGTTCTACGGAGACTGACTCTGGAGTAGTGATTATTACAACCGATAAATCTGGTTCTTTGACAACTACTACTTCTCAGTTCCCAGCAACTTTTGCACCTACTTCATACACTACAACATGGACAACCACTAACCCCAACGGTTCTACGGAAACAGACTCTGGAGTTGTGATTATACTGACTGACAAATCTGGTTCATTGACGACTACTACGTCTCAATTCCCCACAAGTTTTTCACCTACTTCATACACTACAACATGGACAACGACTAACCCCAACGGTTCTACGGAGACAGACTCTGGAGTTGTAATCATTACTACTGACAAATCAGGTTCTTTGACAACTACTACGTCTCAGTTCCCATCTACCACCGTTAGTGGATTAACTACGTACACAACCTCGTGGACTACAACCAACCCCAACGGTTCTACGGAGACTGACTCTGGAGTTGTGATTATACTGACTGACAAATCAGGTTCTTTGACGACTACTACGTCTCAGTTCCCATCTACAAAAGTTAGTGGATTAACTTCATACACTACAACATGGACCACAACCAACCCCAACGGTTCTACGGAGACTGACTCTGGAGTAGTGATTATTACAACCGATAAATCCGGTTCTTTGACAACTACTACTTCTCAGTTCCCAGCAACTTTTGCACCTACTTCATACACTACAACATGGACAACGACTAACCCCAACGGTTCTACGGAAATAGACTCTGGAGTTGTGATTATACTGACTGACAAATCAGGTTCATTGACGACTACTACGTCTCAATTCCCCACAAGTTTTTCACCTAGTTCATACACTACAACATGGACAACGACTAACCCCAACGGTTCTACGGAGACAGACTCTGGAGTTGTGATTATACTGACTGACAAATCAGGTTCATTGACGACTACTACGTCTCAATTCCCCACAAGTTTTTCACCTAGTTCATACACTACAACATGGACAACGACTAACCCCAACGGTTCTACGGAGACAGACTCTGGAGTTGTGATTATACTGACTGACAAATCAGGTTCATTGACGACTACTACGTCTCAATTCCCCACAAGTTTTTCACCTAGTTCATACACTACAACATGGACAACGACTAACCCCAACGGTTCTACGGAGACAGACTCTGGAGTTGTGATTATACTGACTGACAAATCAGGTTCATTGACGACTACTACGTCTCAATTCCCCACAAGTTTTTCACCTAGTTCATACACTACAACATGGACAACGACTAACCCCAACGGTTCTACGGAAACAGACTCTGGAGTTGTGATTATACTGACTGACAAATCAGGTTCTTTGACAACTACTACGTCTCAGTTCCCATCTACCACCGCTAGTGGATTAACTACGTACACAACCTCGTGGACTACAACCAACCCCAACGGTTCTACGGAGACTGACTCTGGAGTAGTGATTATTACAACCGATAAATCCGGTTCATTGACGACTACTA